>CAWUFW010017088.1:0-279398 GCA_963921515.1 Calotriton arnoldi
TCAGACCCTCAAGCCCTGGGGACCACCACCTCTGTGGGCTCACTTAAATGTGTAGCGGGGGCTGCACAAACCCCCACGCCCCGGGGCCCCCATGGGGCTTTTGTTTTATTTAAAGAAGGAGGGGGGCGTTCTTGGTCCCAGGAACCACAACTTCCCTAGGGCAAGCCTGTGAAAGTCAAAGGGGGGCCGTGTTTGGAGCCAATAATGGCCCTTGGGACCGCCACCCCCTCTAGGGCCAGCTCCTGCTATGTCCCGGTGTGCCCACCCCGGGACAGAGCTGTTTGCTGTTACTTGGCGGGAGCTTTCACAGCTCCCGCCTACCCACAGCAAGCTCTCTACTTCCAGCAAGCAAGAACTGAAAAAAATGCTCTTGTTTGCTGGAAGTGGAGGTTTCAGCTGTTTCCCTGCCCGATACGCGGCATCCTCCCCTATTCAATGAATTCAATTAGAGTCAGGCATCCACTCACAGAGCCACTTAGACACTCATGCACCCATTCACAAACCCACTCAGAGACTCATGCACCCACTCACAGACCCACTCATAGATTCATGCACCCACTCAGAGACCCACTGAGACACTCGTACACCCACTTGCAGACCCACTTAGACACTCATGCACCCACTCACAGACACACTCAGACTCACACACCTACTCACAGACCCACTCAGAGGGTCATGCACCTACTCACAAACCCACTCAGAGACTCATGTACTCACTCACTGACCCACTCAGAGACTCAAGTACTCACTCACAGACCCATTCACAAACTCACACACTCACCCACTGACTCACTCAGAGACTCACACACCCACTTACAGAGCCCCTCAGTCTCTCATGCACTCACTCACACAGTCACTGTCAAAGGTTATAGGTTACACATAGGAAATAAAATTTAAAAAACCTTAGAAATTCACTGAAAAAAACAAAGGTTACAAGGACGTGATAGCTAGGCTCAGATTTCACTCATACAAAATCAGTGTTATAGTTACCTGCGTTAACTATAACTTATGCCCCCGCAAAGCACTGCTTATGACCTCACATATTACATCACTCATGACATGGCCAGTGACATCACTGATCATATCACTCATGACATCTCAAATGACATCACTGATGACATCATCCGCAGAACCACTGACGCACCTACTCACACCCCTATACAACCTCACATATACCCACTCCCACACACCCAGTCACAAACCCATTCATAGACCCATACATGTACTCACCACCCACTCATTGATTCATAGAGCCACTCACACACCCACTCACTCATACAGCTACTCACACAACCACTAACTCACCCATACAGCCACTCATGCACCCATTCACTCACCAAAACAGCCACTCACACATCCAGTCAGACAGACAATAACACACCCACTCATACACCCATAAAGCCACTCACATACTGAGTCAGTCACCCATACAGCTGCTTACACAAATACTCACTCACCCATACAGTCACTCATACAGCCACTCACTCACCTATACAGTTACTCACACACCCACTTACTTACTCATACAGATACTAACACATGCACTCACTCACTCACGTATACAGTCACTGATATAAGGACACACTCGCCCATACACCACTTATGCAGCCATTCACTCACCCATACAGCCACTCACACACCCCATCACTCACCTATACAGCCTCTTACATACCCACTCACTCACCCATACACCACTGACACACCTACTCACTCACCCACACAGCCACACACAGAGTCACTCACTCAACCATACAGCCACTCACTCACTCATACAACCACTCACACCCTCATAGAGCCACTCACACAGCCACTTACTCACCTATACATCTACTCACACACCCACTTATTCACCCATAGAGCTACTCACACACCCACTTATTCACCCATACAGCCAATCACACACCCATACAAACACTCACACATTTAACTCACACACAAATACACACAGTCACATAGCTACTCATGTAATATAAGTTAGAAATAGTATCACTCATTAGTAGTACATAAAGAATTCTAATTTAAGTTTTGTAGTCCCGAAATAGATAAGTTTAACACTCATAAACTTTTAGAAAACACAATCACTGGATGATGTCATCTGTAAATTCATTTTATATGTCATCAGTGATGTCATTAGTGATGTCATTGACAATGTGATGAGTGATGTAGGTAATATGAGAGGTCATAAGCAGTGCATTGCAGGAGCGTAAGTTACAGTTAGTTCAGGTAACTATAACTGCTGAATTTCACTGGTTTCGTACGAGTGAAATCTGAGCCTAACAATAACGTCCCTTTAACCTGTGTTTTTCCCCAGTGAATTTCTAAGATTTTTTCAATTCTATTTCCTAACTATAATGCCCCTGTAACCTTTGTTTTTTTCAGTGAATAAATATATATATATATATATCAAAACCAATCCCGCTCCTAGGCAAAGAAGCAGGTGCCGACACCGTGGATGATTAAACACCAGAATTTATTGCACTAAGAGGCCCTGGCGCGTTTCGACGGATGAACCGCGTTGCACACAACATCGGGCGCCATTGAAGACATTCATTTTATGCTTCATCACTCTCAAATGTTGTCACAGCAACCAAGGAGCATCATAGACATAGAAGATAATCGTGAGTAGAGAATTGTGCGAAATAATAGAATAAATAAGAATAACAACTATACATCTGTCATAGTGAAATGCACATGAATTCTAAAGTACCGAAAATGAATGGCCCATTGTAATCAACAGTTATATACCAGTAATGAAAGTGATAACATACTACAAAATGGCCTAACGGGACTGCTCTCATTGTCGGGATGCAAAATGCCCAAACATTTTCCACGGATAGTGGAAGGCGCAGCATTGGTGAATTCATGGTGCGTTGGGTAGCATTCTAAACTAAGTCAGACCTGGTAATGCAGATACTGTGCACAAGGTGCAATGTGAAATACAAATACAAATAGTATCCTTGCACTATCAAAGTCTGTACTGGTCCAACCTTTGTTTTTTTCAGTGAATAAATATATATATATTTTTTTATATATATACATATATATATTCACTGAAAAAACCATAGGTTTCAGGGACGTTATAGTTAGTTTGGCATTTCACTCGTACAAAACCAGAGAAATTTGGCCGTTATAGTTAGTTGAGCTAACTATAACTCGCGCCCCCGCAATGAACTGCTGATGACGTCACATATTACATCATTCATGACATGGTCAGTGACATCACTGATGACATCTCAAATGACATCACTGATGACATCATCCAGTGACTGTGTGTTACTGTAAAGTTTAAATATGTTTTATATATATATGCCAAGGTATATTGAAGAATGAGTGGGTGTATGAGTGTCTGAATGGATGATTTAGTAGGTGCGTGACTGACTGTATAAGTGAGTGATTAAACGTGTCTTACTGAATGCATGGGTTAGTGACTAAACTGTGTGAATGTCTGTATCAGTCTGTCAGTTGGTGTGTAAGTGGCTGCATGGGTTGGTGAGTAGCTACATGAGTGTCTATATGGGTTATTGATTGGTTGTCTGAGTGTCTGTGTGGGTGGGTGGGGGTGTGTGACTCTGTGCATAGATGTGTGAGTGGGTGATTCACTGGGTGTATGGGTTCAAGAGTGCATCTGTGAAGGTCTGTATGGGTGGGTGAGTGTGTGTATGGGTGTGTTGGTGAGTGAATGGATGTCTCAGTGGTACATGTGTGAGTAACTACATATGTGAAAGGCAGTATATGTGAGTGTTGGAGTATAGAAATGACTATATGTGAGAGTGAGTGATTGTAAGAGTGGCTGTATGGGTGAGTGTGAGCTTGTATCAGTGATTGTATAAGAGAGTAAGTATGTGTTAGTATCTGTATGAATAAGTGAGGTGGTGTGTGTATAACTGTATAGGTGAGTAAATGGGAGTATGATTGATTCTTTGCATGACTGACTAGGTGTGTGAGTAACTCTATGGATGAGTGGTGGTATGTGAGTGTCTGTATAGGTGTATGAGTGCATATGATAGTGCTGTATTGATGAGTGACTGCATGTATGAGTGGCTGTATGGGTAAATGAGTGGATGTGTGTGTAGACCTAGGAATCAGTTAGTGGGTATGTAGTAACTGCTATTGGTGTGTCTATGGGTTCGAAAATGGTAGTCTGTATTTTAGAGTGGGTGTATCAAAGGTTATATTAGGGTGTGAGGAGGTGCATCAGATTATCACGTTGATGATGTCATCAGTGATGTCATCAGTGATGTCATTTGAGATGTCATCAGTGATGTCATCAGTGATGTCACTGACCATGTCATGAATTATGTAATATGTGATGTCATCAGCAGTGCATTGCGGGGGTGCGAGTTATAGTTAGCTCAACTAACTATAACGGCCGAATTTCTCTGGTTTTGTATGAGTGAAATGTCCAACTAACTATAACGTCCCTGAAAACTGTGGTTATTTCAGTGAATTTCTAAGGTTTTTTAAATTATAATTTCTAACTATAACGTCCCTGAAACCTATGGTTTTTTCAGTGAATTTCTAAGGTTTTCTAAATGCTAATTCCTAACTATAACGTCCCTGAAACCTATGGTTTTTTCAGTGAATTTCAAAGGTTTTTTAAATGCTAATTTCTAACTGCCTACAGAGATAGGACATGTGCAGAAAGAGGAAGAAAGGCGCAGAAAGAAGCAAGAGAAATGCAGAAAGAGGCAACAGAAATCCAGAAAGACGAAGAAAAGTGCAGAAAGAAGCAAGAGATATGCAGTAAGAACCAACAGAGGTGCAGAAAGAGGCCTTGTTGCAAAGTCAGTCAGTCAGTCAAAATCACTTTAATCGGTTATTCAAAACCATAAAAGCATATTAAAATACCCATCACATAAAACCAAATATTACACAAATCCATCATATATAAAATACATATTAAGAAAGGGAGTCAATTATACATTAAAAATGAAATGCCAGAACTAACTAATATTATAAAATACATATAGTATAAAAAGACTCATTACAGAATTTTAAAATAATAAAAAGTCGAAACCCATAAGCCCGCACTCATATTATTTCCTTCTTTTCCTTGCTCTAACTGCAGCAGCTAAAAAGCTAGGGATATTAAAAATTTCCGAGGGGCTATTCAACATCTGCAGGTAGGTTAGGGCCGGCCTGACCTGCAGGAAAAATAAAGCGCTTGCGAATCTGCAGATAATAATCGCAGAACATGACAAAGTGCAAAGTATCTTGCCTCGAAAAATTGTCGCAAGAGCATGGTCCCAGATCCTCTATCTTACTCCAGCCCAGAGGTTCAGCTAATAAAAAATGTAAGAGGTTAAACCTCATTCTCGTCAAGAGAAAGCGGTGTTGAGGCTTGTTGACTAAAGCCAAATAGGGCTCCATAAAGTAAGAAGTTTTTAAAATCTGGTGAGCACGGACAGTGGGTTTCAATAATTCAGTGACCTCCCTTTCTACGGATGCTAAGCGGAGAAATGAGGTCTTGGCCCACACCAGGTCTTTTTTGCATATTCTTTCTGGGTTATCAAAAACCTCTGGTCGGCCAAGCATCCTTGCTATGCTTTCCACATATCTCAGCCATGGAATATTACTAGCCCTATCTAGTGCCATACAATCTCGAATGATCTCTTGGTTTAATACTAACTCCGGATTGCACCAGATCGAAATCCATTTGAGAAAAGGGGACATTTTAGTTAAATCAGCCACATAACCAATACCCAGTTCTTCATGAATTATGTACGAAGATATAGATTGGGGGCTGAGAGCAGACTTCTTAAAAATTTATTTTCCACAATTTGAAGCTCAGTGCAATTTTTATAACCTCAAATTTTGGAACCATAGTTCGCAATTGCGATACACTTAGATTTATATATTTTTAACATTGCCTGCACAGGTTTGGCACCCAACCTTCGAGCAAAATCGAGTACCGCACCAGTGAAATGAAATGAAAAATACATTTGTAAAGCGCATGGCTACCCGAAGGCATCCTAGCGCTGGTAGCGGTGGACAGTGGATTGTGCCTTAGCATTTCTCTTCGCCCTCCTTTGCGGGGCCCATGAACATCTATCATCAAATAGAACACCTAAATATGGGAAAGAGGTGACACTGGTTATTTCGTTACCGTCACAACTAAACGCTTTGATTTTACTTGGCTTTACTCCCATACTCATGGTGTGTGATTTGGAAAAATTTACATTTAAGTCCAAAGAGCCCATAAAATCAGCAAAGGAGGACAGCAAGTGTTGGAGCCTCACCGCTGTGCGCGCCAGTAGGACCGCATCATCAGCATACAACAAAGCAGGGATCAATCGTTTCCCCACCCGGGGGATGTCCTTGGCTGCTCCACACAAAACCGAATCTAAATTATTAATATAAAGAGTAAATAGCAACGGGGCCAGGATACAGCCCTGTCTGACCCCTCTTATAATATCTATCTTCTGTGTTAGATTACCCTTTTGGTCGAACCTTACTGCTGCCAAGAGATCCTATGCAGATCGGCTAAAAAATACACAATATTTTTAACCATACCCATCGCTAACAACAGGTCCCAGAGCTTGGATCTATTCACTCGGTCAAACGCCGAGGATAGATCCATGAACGCAAGGTGAAGTGTCCCTTTCATGGCTATCGTATATTTTCCTATTAAAAGATAGAGATTAAGGCACTGATCCAAGGTGCCTCTGCCCTTCCTAAAGCCGTATTGAAGGTTTGACAGGACACCACATTCATCGATCCATCCGGTCAGTTTGCTGAGAACCACTCTCCCCAGCACCTTGACCATAGAATCGATCAATGAGATTGGTCTGTAGCACCTTGGGTCCCCTTTCTCTCCTTTTTTAAAAACCGGGACAATAATTGATGTGGCCCAGGACTTAGGCATTCCATGCTATGTTTAAAACATTGGCCAATAGCTTTGCCCATAGAGGGATGTCTGCTTTAAAAAGGTCAACAGGACTCCATCTGGGCGCGGGGCTTTATTGCTGGTCATTTGGGCTATAGCCATGGCCACTTCTTGTTCAGAAAAGTTCAAACTATATACGGCGGTTGAACAAGTGGGCCCTATGATTACCTGATCAGACTGGCCGCCATAGATATGTTTGAAATGGTTGAACCAGAGCTCTTCGGGATATTACACTCAACAGAGTTGCCCTCAAGACCAGAAAAGAAAGGCCTATTTATGATGTCCCAAAAGTTTGCACTATTCTTCATCACGTCGACAGACAGCAAATCGTCCCAGGCTTCTTGTTTAATTTCCGATTTGCATATATGTCGAACGCGATTATACTCTAGCCTGCCGCCGCTATTAAATTTCTGTCCTGGGGTTTTTGTTTCAGGGCAGATAATAATTTCTGATGGACAACTGTGCAATTGTGGTCAAACCACCTCTCTTCTTTATGAGTGCCTACTTTATTAGGTTGGGAGAGGGCGTTGGCTACCTGCTTACAAATCCTTTCAAAGGCTGCGACAATCTCCACTCCCGCCTGCGTACTAGATTGACAGATGGCGATCTCGTTCCCTGCAGTAATTAACAAATCGTTTAGAAAAAGATCTGGTACCAGCTTAGCCCATTTCAATTTGCGCCCTTGTTCCCTAGTTTTTAATGTAGGAGCTAAGGCCCTAGACTCTTCCACATCTGGGGACTTTAAACACCCTCTTAAACTAATGAGAATAGGGTTATGGTCGCTAAAATGTGACCATTTCGCAGCATAAACCAAGACAAGAGGAATTAAAGACGTGTTAACAAATATATAATCAATAGTGGAAAACAATCCCCTACCCTTAAACGAGGGGATACCCATGCCAACTTCTGCCGTAGTTGGGAGAGCCAATCCAAAGTCGGCTAGAACACCCTCTAGATATTCACCTTGAGGGGAATGTTCGAAATGAGTCTCAAAATTTTCTCCCGGTCCAAGTTCATCAAACACCTGACATTTTTTGTTACACAAATGAATGTTAAAATCGCCAAGCAAAATAATCGAAAACTGGGTAACTTGCTTCTCCCTATATGAAACTAAAAAGTGATTTAGGCTGCATAAGTGCTAATTTATGGATACCTTATCAAATGAGTTATAGAAATTAAGAACAAGTATTTTCTTAGCCAGTGGGGGTTAACCTCGACCTCTAAACAATTAGCGGACCCTGTATCTAATTTACAATGACTACCCCTCACCTTTAAGGAAATTCGTGTTAGTAGGCCGCCCCTGGAGCGGCCAGCAACCGAGGGTCGCGCGGCCTCCATGTAAGTTGTGTACCCGTCCAGCCAGAATACATTTTCGGGCTCCCAGGTTTCTTGAAATCCCAGTATATCATGCTCCCTCACCAGATCCAGCCACACTGGGTCGTCACACTTGTTCTTTAGGCCGGCTAAGTTCCAACTTAAAATTTTCAAAATTTCTGGCCCTCTTTCTACAACCCTTATAGGGGTGCTCAGACTAAGAGTGGTCTTACTCGGATGGGTCTGTGCCAGTATGGGCGTATGACCAAATAGTCAGTCATTGGCGTCCAATTGGGGCAAAGGGGAGAATCTATTGGCCAGTTCTAATGTGTTCCCCGTTGGTCTAGGCCCTGGGACACTCCCAGATGTTAACAAATGTGTGGGTTGTGGGTTTGGGGTCTGATTAGGCAGGTGAATCTGTCTTGGCAAATGCGTAGTGCCTTGCCCTGTGTGTGTCCTTTCTGTGGGATAACCACGCAGAGACATAAAATTCTCAGCTAGGTTTCTCACAGGTGGGCGATAGAAAAACCCCAAAGGTAATTGCAAAGTCATCCTGTGCCCCCAACTTTTTGCTGACTGGTACTGGTGGTAACTGACTCTGACTAACCAGGCCCGGAGCCAGTGCTTTGCTGAAAGACACTTAGAATACAGTGAAAACACCTACATACACTAGGGTATGCTATGGGTTGGGGTACCCCTGTGATTGGCATGAACTCCCCTGTAAGGCCCTAGTACATAATAGGGCAGGGGGATTAAAACTACCTCTAACTCAGAGGTGCAGAAAGAGGCAAGAGAAGTGCAGAAAGAAGCAACAGAGGTACAGAAAGAGGCAGGAGTGTTGTAGAAAGAGGGAAGAGAGGTGTAGAAAGAGGCAAGAGAGTTGCACAATGAGGGAAGAGGGGTGCAGAAAGAGGCAGGAGAGGTGCACAAAGAAGCAACAGAGGTGCCAAAAGAGGCAAGAGAGGTGCAGAAAGAAGCAAGTGAAGTACAGAAAGAGGCAACAGAGGTGCAGAAAAACACAAGTGAGGTGCAGAAAGAAGCAAGAGCCGTGCAGAAAGAACAAACAGAGGTGCAAAAAGAGGCAAGAGGGGTGCAGAAAGCGGTAGGAGAGGTGCAGAAAGAGGCAAGAGAGGTACAGAAAGCGGCAGGAGGGGTGCAGAAAGAAGCAAGTGAGGTGCAGAAACAGGCAAGAGAGGTGCAGAAACAGGCAAGAGAGGTGCAGAAACAGGCAAGAGAAGTGCGGAAAGAGGCAAGAGAATAGCTGAAAGAAGCAACAGAGATGTAGAAAGAAGCAAGAAAAGTGCAGAAAGAGGCACATGAGATGCAGAAACAGGCAAGAAAGGTACAGAAAGAGGGAAGATGAGTGCAGAAAGAGACAACAGGGGTGCAGAAAGAAGCAAGACAGGTGCAGAAAGAAGCATGGAAAGTGCAGAATGAAGCAACAGGGGTGCAGAAAGAGGCAAGAGAAGTGAAGAAAGAAGCAACAAAGGTGCAGAAGGAGGCAAGAGAACTGCAGAAAGAGGCGAGAGTGTTGCAGAAACAGGCAAACGAGGTACAGAAAGAGGGAACAGAGGTGCAGACAGAGGCAAGAGAGGTACAGAAACAGGTAAAAGGGGTGCAGAAAGAGGCAAGAGGGGTGCAGAAATTTGCAAGAGAGGGGCAGAAAGAAGCAAGAGCAGTGCAAAAGAACCAACAGAGGTTCAAAAAGAGGCAAGTGAGGTGCAGAAGGAGGCAAGAGAACTGCAGAAGGAGGCAAGAGAGTTGCAGAAACAGGCAAAAGGGGTGCAGAAAGAGGGAACAGGTGGGCAGCCTGAGGTAAGAGAGGTGCAGAAAGAGGCAAGAGAGGTGCAGAAACAGGCAAGAGAAGTGCAGAAAGAGGCAAGAGAATAGCTGAAAGAAGCAACAGAGGTGTAGAAAGAAGCAACAAAAGTGCAGAAAGAGGCACATGAGATGCAGAAACAGGCAAGAAAGGTACAGAAAGAGGGAAGATGAGTGCAGAAAGAGACAACAGGGGTGCAGATATAAGCAAAACAGGTGCAGAAAGAAGCATGGAAAGTGCAGAATGAAGCAACAGGGGTGCAGAAACAGGCAAGAGAGGTGCAGAAAGAGGCAAGAGAGGTGCAGAAACAGGCAAGAGAAGTGCAGAAAGAGGCAAGAGAATAGCTGAAAGAAGCAACAGAGGTGTAGAAAGAAGCAAGAAAAGTGCAGAAAGAGGCACATGAGGTGCAGAAACAGGCAAGAAAGGTACAGAAAGAGGGAAGATGAGTGCAGAAAGAGACAACAGGGGTGCAGAAAGAAGCAAGACAGGTGCAGAAAGAAGCATGGAAAGTGCAGAATGAAGCAACAGGGGTGCAGAAAGAGGCAAGAGAAGTGCAGAAAGAAGCAACAAAGGTGCAGAAGGAGGCAAGAGAACTGCAGAAAGAGGCGAGAGAGTTGCAGAAACAGGCAAACGAGGTACAGAAAGAGGGAACAGAGGTGCAGACAGAGGCAAGAGAGGTGCAGAAACAGGTAAAAGGGGTGCAAAAAGAGGCAAGAGGGGTGCAGAAATTTGCAAGAGAGGGGCAGAAAGAAGCAAGAGCAGTGCAAAAGAACCAACAGAGGTTCAAAAAGAGGCAATTGAGGTGCAGAAGGAGGCAAGAGAACTGCAGAAGGAGGCAAGAGAGTTGCAGAAACAGGCAAAAGGGGTGCAGAGAGAAGGAACAGGTGGGCAGACTGAGGCAAGAGAGGTGCAGAAAGAGGGAAGAGGGGTGCAGAAAAAGGCAAGAGGGATGCAGAAATTTGGAACAGAGGTGCAGGAAGAAGCCAGAGCAGTGCAGAAAGAACCAACAGAGGTGCAGAAAGAGGCAAGAGGGGTAAAGAAAGAGGCAAGTGAAATGCAGAACGAAGCAAAAGAGGTGCAGAAAGAACCAACAGAGGTGGAAAAAGAGGCAGGAGGGGTGCAGAAAGGGGTAGGAGAGGTGTACAAAGAAGCAAGAGGGGTACAGAAAGAGGCAGGAGGGGTGCAAAAAGAGGAAGAGAACTGCAGAAAGAAGCAACAGAGGTGCTGAAAGAGGCACGAAGGGTGCAGAAAGAGACAAGACAGGTGAAGAAAGAAGGAATAGAGGTACAGAAAGAGGCAAGAGTGGTGTAGAAAGAGGAAAGAGAGGTGTAGAAAGAGGCAAGAGAGTTGCACAAAGAGGGAAGAGGGGTGCAGAAACAGGCAAAAGGGGTGCCGAAAGAAGCAAGTGAGGTGCAGAAAGAGGCAAGAGAGGTGCAGAAAGAAGCAAGAGAGTTACAGAAAGAGGCAAGTGAAGTGCAGAAGGAGGCAAGAGAGCTGCAGAAAGAGGCAATAGAGGTGCAGAAAGAGGCAAGTGAGGTGCAGAAAGAAGCAAGATAAGTGCAGAAAGAAGGAACAGAGGTGCAGAAAGAGGCAAAAAGGGTGCAGAAAGATGTAAGAGGGGTACAGAAAAAGGCAAGAGAGGTGCAGAAAGAGGGAAGAAGGGTGCAGAAAGAGGCAAGAGGGATACAGAAAGAAGCAAATGAGGTACAGAAAGAGGCAACAGACGTGCAGAAAGAGGGAAGAGAGGTGCAGACAGTAGAAGAGATTTGCAGAAAGAGGCAAGAGAAGTGCAGAAAAAGAAAGAAATGTGCAGAAAGAAGCAACAGAAATGCAGAAAGAGGCAAGAGAGGTGCAGAAGGAAGCAAGAGTGGCTTGCACACTATTAGTACCAATTTAACACCCACATTTGGCAATAAGTAACAGGTGACCATTCTAGGTTTGCAAAGGGCCTTCCACCACGCTGTAACACTTGTCGCTGCATTTTTGGTAACGTTTGAGCCATTTGAGCTAGAAACATGGCTTTTTTGTTCAAATCTGCAGATTAGGGAGCAGATGATGAATTATGTGGCTAAAGCAGAAAATGTATAATTGTGCAAAAATCGGTGCAGCCAGTCGCATAATTCCAGTGGCCCTGCTCATACCTCTGACTAGGTCCACAAGTGCTCCTCAGTGATTCCTTCTTTTTTTGTCTCACTGAGTTCATAGTTGAGCTTCTATGGAAATGAGGAAGACTAAACCTGACGTTACCACTCCACAACACAGACTACCATACCACTTAATTACTCTCCATAACACATAATCCCACTCTACATAATTCCTATACACTAAATACCACATACTTTCTATCCACATAATTTCACTGCACAACATACCACATAATTCCACTACACACAACGTACATTCTCTCCACTCCAAAAAACATTAGTAAAAAACTTTTACATTTACAACACCAATAGCTCTATTTCTCACAAATGCGAAACCTATTACATTGCAAACACTTCTTTAACTAGTAGTAGCGTTTGCAGAGTGGTGGAGGAAGGGTGCTGGGCCTCCGACCAGCGCTCAGGAATTCCGCTGCATAGGACTTAAAGGAGGTACCCCAAGGGCTTCTTGACCCCCAAAGTTCCTCAGGAGTAAATTGGACTTCATCCCACATCCCGTAGTCTGCCAGGAGGCGCGTTTGCAGAGTGGTGGAGAAAGGGGGTCATGGCCTCCGAAGACGTCTTAGCAATCCCACTGTGTGGGACTTACTGGAGGTAACAAGAGGGGTAGTGGCCCCCAAGGACATCCTTGGGGGCCAACTACCCCTCCTATTACCTCCAGTAAGTCCCACACAGCAGGATTGCTAAGTTCTCATAGCAGGCCACGCACCCTCTGCCCACCACTCTGCAAACGCGCTCCCTGGCGCGCTCTTGGATGGGGATTGAAGTCCCCTTCGCTGCTGGGGGTCCTTTAGGGGCCAACTAGCCTACCTCTTACCTCCAGTAAGACCCACACAGTGGGATTGCTGAGAGGTGGACAAAGGCCACACTCCCTTTCCCAACCACTCTGCAAACGAGCCTTCTGGTGCGTTCTAAGTTGGGGTAGTAAGTCCCCTTCATTCCTGAGGGTCCCTGGGGGCCAACTAGCCCACCAGGTTCCTCCAGTAAGCGCCA
Source organism: Calotriton arnoldi (assembly GCA_963921515.1). Taxonomy (NCBI): domain Eukaryota; kingdom Metazoa; phylum Chordata; class Amphibia; order Caudata; family Salamandridae; genus Calotriton; species Calotriton arnoldi. The sequence continues at coordinate 13,175 of CAWUFW010017088.1, forward strand.
CACACCTGGATTGCTGAGAGTGGTCCGAGGCCACGCCCCCTTTTGACACCACTGTGCAAACGCGGCTCCTGGTGCACTGCTGCTTGGGGGATGAAGTCCACTTGTGTCCTGAGGTCCTCAGGACACAAGAGGACCTCATCGCCCCACCAGCAGTGCGCCAAGAGGCGTGTTTGCAGAGTGGTGTAAAAAGGGGCATGGCCTCGGACCACCTCTCTGCAATCCAGCTGTGTGGCGCTTACTGAAGGTACCTGGTGGGCTAGTTGGCCCCCAGGGACCCTCAGTATTCAAGGGGACTTAATTCCCCAACTTAGAACGCGCCAAAGGGCACGTTTGCAGAGTGGTGCAGGGAGGGGGCGGGGCCTCCGGGGAGATGCCAGCTTTTTTTTAAAATATATTTTTTAGATGGGGCTGTGTGGCCCCCCTTCTTTTAGTATTTTTGGGGTCCTGGGGACCCCATCCCCCAGGGCCTGACCCTTTTAAAAAAAAAAAAAAATTAAAAAAACGGGAAGGGGGCCGCGGGAACCTCATCCCGTGGGGCATGGCCTCCTTTTTTAAAAATATATTTATAGAGAAGGGAGGGCCGCGTAGCCCCCCTTCCCTGGGCCACTTTTGGCCCCGGGGACCCCATCCCCCGGGGCATGGCCTCTTTTAAAAAAAAATATTTATAGGGAAGGGGGGCCGCGTGGCTCCCCCTTCCCTGGCCCACTTTTGGCCCCGGGGACCCCATCCCCTGGGGCTTGGCCATTATTTAAATTATTTTTATTTGAGGAGGGGGCTGTGCGATTTCGGCCCTGGGGACCTCATCCCCCGGGGTCCTGCCATTCTTTTTTTTTAAAATAAAGGGAGTGGGGCCGCATGGCCCCCTCCCGGGCCGCTTGTGGCCCCGGGGACCCCATGCCCCGGGGCCGGCCCTTAGCGTTGGGGACCGTGGGGGGAGCCCCAATGCCCCGACGGTCCCTGCCGGCTCCCCGCCTCCTGCGGGAGCCGGCATTGCTTTTGGGCAAGGGGAGCTGCTAACATGCAGCTACCCTTGCCCAAAAGCAATTCTGCTTTGCTTTGTTGAAGAAAACCTGCTCTCGCTTCAACGAAGCAAAGCAGAGTTTGCTATGACAGGGCGGGAGCCGTGCTCCCGCCCGGCCATAGCAAACGGCAATGTCCCGGGGGTGGGCACCCCGGGACATTGCAGGAGCCAGCCCTGGGGGGTGGCGGTCCCCAGGGCCATTGAGGGCTCCAAGAGGGGGGCCACATGGCCCCCTCCCTACATTTTCAAAGCCCCAGGGAGGTGGTGGTCCCTGGGCTTGGGGGGCCCGCGAGGCCCCCCTCATTAATAACTTAAGCCCCGGGGAGGTGGTGGTCCCCGGGGCTTGGGGGGGCCCGTGAGGCCTCCCCCTCATTAATAACGGAAGGCCCGGGGAGGTGGTGGTCCCCGGGGCTTGGGGGGCCCGCGAGGCCCCCCTCATTAATAACGGAAGCCCTGGGGAGGTGGTGGTCCCCGGGGCTTGGGGGGGCCCGTGAGGCCCCCCTCATTAATCAAGGAAGCCCCTGGGAGGTGGTGGTCACCGGGGCTTGGGGGGGCCCACGAAGCCCCTCTCCTCAATTATAATAAAGCCCCGGGGAGGTGGCGGTCCTCGGGGCAGTGTGGGGGGGTTGGGACCCCCCCACGCATTTATTGTTGTTCAAGCCCCTGGAAGGTGGTGGTCCCCGGGATACAATTAACTAAGCCCCAAGGAGGTGGCGGTCCCCGGGGCTGTGGGGGCCCCCACGGGCCCCCGCTAATTAATTAGGCATTGCCCCCGGGACCTGGCCCACCCGGGGGCTTATTGAAAACAAAGCGCGGGAGCCTGTGTTTCGTTTTTTTAAAAAAATGTTTGGCCGGATTCGCACACCCAGCGCAAATTCGGCCCTGTTTAAAAAAATAAAAATGCTTTTTTTGGGGCTGGGGGTCCTTGTGGGACCCCCTGAGCAGGCCTAGGGTGTCATGGTGTTTCTACCCTGCCCCCTTTTCTTGTTTTTCCTCTTTTTTTCACCCTTTTTCTTGTGACTCGGTTACCGAGTCACAAGATGGCTGCCAACACTTCCTGGTTTGGAGTGTTGACAGCCAATCAGAGTGAAGCTCGTGCCCGGGAGTGTTCGCGAATCCTCCTCGGTGCTCAGATATCGGTATTTTTATTTTTTGAATTTCTCAGGAACTACTGAACGGATTTACACCATTTAAAAAGAAGCACACTTTCTAGACCAAGACCCACCTTTTTGCCAAATTTGGTGTAATTCCGTTCAGCAGTGTGGGCTGTAGCTATGTCTAAAGTTTCCTATGTAAATTAACATGGAGAAAACGTGTTTTTGGACCCCCCTTTTTTCTTGGCCCCCGCTTGACAAACCATCCCGAAACTTTCAAGACAGAAGCTGACCAGAGTGCCCCACTAGTTTTGAAAATTTCGTGAAGATTCGTCAACCGGCGCCAAAGATATTTGCAAATCAAAAAACGCTTTCCCTATGGAAACTAGGTTCTAAGTATAACTACCTACTGGTGACCGCCAGAAGGTAATATATTAATATATATATTATCTACTGGCGGTCGCCAGTAGATAGTTATAGTTAGGACCTATTTTCCATAGGAAATCCGCAACATTCTATTTGAAATAACGCTTGCGTCGGTTGACGAATCTTCGCGAAATTTTCAAACTTTATGGCCCGCTCCGGTCCGCTCCTACCCTGAAAGTTTCGAGGTGATTCGTCAAGCGTGGGCCGAGAAAAAAGGGGGGTCCCAAAACGTGTTTTCCCCATTCATTTTCCCATAGGAAACTTTAGCCACGGCTACAGCCCGAACTGCTGAACGGAATTACACCAAATTTGGCAAAGAGGTAGTTCTTGGTTCAGAAAGAACCCTTTTTGTTAAATGGTGTAAATCCGTTCAGTAGTTCCTGAGAAAATAAAAAGTAAAGTCACATATATATCTATGGCCGAGTAGGGTCCGCGTATCCTCCCGATCACGAGCTGCATGCTAATTGGCTGTCAACACTCCAAATCAGGAAGTGTTGGCAGCCATTTTGTCCCTCGGTAGAACCGAGGGACAGAAACAAGTGCGTAAAGTGCAAAAGGGGGCAGGGTAGAAACACCCTGACCCCTAGGTCTGCTCAGGGGGTCCCACAAGGACCCCTGGGCAGAAAAGCATTTTTTTAAATGGCGGGATGCGCTTAGGGTGCGCGGATCCCGCCGTAAAAAAAATTGAAGCGCGGTCTCCCGCGCTTCGATGCTAATTTGCCCCCGGGTGGGCCAAGTCCCTGGGGCATGTGGAGGGTGGGTTTATAGTTAATGGGGGGGCCTCTAAGGCTCCCCAAGCCCCGGGGACTGCCACCCCCGGGGCTTTCTAATAAAATGGTGCGGGAGGGCTCTGAGCCCTCCCGCAGCCCCGGGGACCGCCACCTCCCGGGGCTTCTTTTTTTAAAAAAGTATGACCTGTGTGGGGGGGGCTCCTGCCCCCCCACATGCCCCGGGGACCGCCACCTCCCCGGGGCACTAAGAAAATACATGTGGGGGTCCGTTTCGGACCCCCGAAGCCCCGGGGACCACCACCTCCCCGGGGCTATGTAGAAGTGGGGAGGGGGGCTGCGCGGCCCCCTCCTGGAGCCCTTGATGGCCCTGGGGACCACCACCCCCCAGGGCCGGCTCCTGCAGTGACCCGGGGTGCCTACCCTCGGGACACTGTAGTTTGCAATCACAGGACGGGAGCCTCGCGGCTCCCGTCCTGTGATTGCAAACTTGCTTTGCTTCATTGAAGCGAGAGCAGGGAAACCTGCTCTCGCTTCAATGAAGCAAAGCAGAATTGCTTTTCCATAAGGGGAGCTGCATGTCAGCAGCTCCCCTTATGGAAAAGCAATGCCGGCTCCCGCAGGACGCGGGGAGCCGGCGGGACCGTGCGGGGATTGGGGACCCCCCCACTGTCCCCAACGAGTGGCCAGGCCCCGGGGGATGGGGTCCCCGGGGCCATTAGTGGCCCGGGAGGGGGGCCACGCGGTACCCCTCCCAAAAATGTAATTAAAATTAAAAAAAAAAAATACAAAGGCCGGCCCCGGGGGATGGGGTCCCCGGGGCCATAAGTGGCCTGAGGAGGGGGGCAATGCAGCCCCCCTCCATAAGGGTCCCCGGGGCCGATTAAGGCCTCGGGAGGGGGGCCACGCGGCCCCCTTCCAAAATTTAAAAACAAATAATAATAATTAGGGGGCAGGCCCTGGGTGATGGGGTCCCCAGGGCCAATAGATTGGAAAAAGAAGGGGGGCCACACAGCCCCCCTTCTTAAAAAAAAAAAAAAGACCGGCATCGTGCCGGAGGCCACGCCCCCCTGCTTGCAGCATTCTGCAAACGCGCCCCCCTGGCGCGTTTGCAGAGGGGAACGAATTCCCCTTGAATACTGGGGGTCCCTGGGGTCAACTAGCCCACCAGGAACCTCCAGTATGCGTCAGGGGCTGCGTTGCAGAGAGGTGTACAGAGGCCACGCCCCTTTTACACCTCTCTGCAACGCAGCTCTGTGGCGCTTTTTGGACGTACATGGTGGGCTAGTTGGACTCCAGGGACCCTCAGGATTCAAGGGGACTTAATCCCCCAACTTAAAATGCGCCACGGGCGCGTTTGCACAGTGGTGAACGGAGGGGGCGGGGCTTCAGGTGACATGTGTGCAAACAGGCCCCGTGGCGCTTTTTAAGATGGGGAATTAAATCCCCTTCAATCCTGAGGGTCCCTGGGGGCCAACTAGCCCACCAGGTACGTCCAGAAAGCGCCACAGAGCTGCGTTGCATGGAGAGGTGCAAAAAGGGGCGTGGCCTCTGAACACCTCTCTGCAACGCAGCTCTCTGGCGCATACTGGAGGTATCTGGTGGGCTAGTTGGCCCCTAGGGACCCTCGGGATTGAGGAGGAATTAATTCTCCAACTTAAAACGCGCCACAGGGCGTGTTTGCAGACGTGTCACCTCAGGCCCCACCCCCTTCCTTCACCATTGTGCAAATATTCCTCTCAAATCAGCCGAACTACGAATTCCGATTTACTCACCTGTTATCAGGAGAGACCTCAGTGCTGCATCTTTGAGCCCAGTACAGATCCTGAAAAGTAATTCTAACCGTACTTACCAGTAACTTGAATTTCCTTCCATAGGCTAACATTGACTGGTTTCACTTGGAAATTCTTCTAAGTGTGGAGTTTTGGAACTTTATAATATTCCTCTAAAATCAGCCGAACTACGAATTCCGATTTACTCACCTGTTATCAGAAGAGACCTCAGTGCTGCATCTTTGAGCCCAGTACAGATCCTGAAAAGTAATTCTAACCGTACTTACCAGTAACTTGAATTTCCTTCCATAGGCTAACATTGACTGGTTTCACTTGGAAATTCTTCTAAGTGTGGAGTTTTGGAACTTTATAATATTCCTCTAAAAACAGCCGAACTACGAATTCAGATTTACTCACCTGTTATCAGGAGAGACGTCAGTGCTGCATCTTTGAGCCCAGTACTGATCCTTTAAAGTCATTTTAACCGTACTTACCAGTAACTTGAATTTCTTTCCATAGGCTAACATTGACTGGTTTCACTTGGAAATTCTTCTAAGTGTGGAGTTTTGGAACTTTATAATATTCCTCTAAAATCAGCCGAACTACGAATTCCGATTTACTCACCTGTTATCAGGAGAGAACCCAGTGCTGCATCTTTTAGCCCAGCACTGACCCTGAAAAGTAATTCTAACCGTACTTACCAGTAACTTGTATTTCCTTCCATAGGAATCCATTGTCTGGTTTTCAGCAGAAAAGTTTCAAAGTGTCGATTTTCACAAACTACAAATAATCCTTAAAAATCGCCTGTATGACTTAAACGCATTCTTTCAACTGTTTACAGGAGATGCACCAGTGCTGGATCCAGGATCCACCACTGAGTAAGAAAAAGTAATGATAACACTACTTACCTGCTAAGTGAATTTCCTCCCATAGGATAACATTGGTGATTCTATGTGAAGAAGTTTCTAAGTGTCAACTTTTAAAATACAATAATATTCCTTAAAAATCACTACTGTAACCAAAACGCTTTTACTCAACTGTTTACAGGAGATGTCCCAGGACTGAATCTAGGATCCAGTCCTGTGGTTAGAAAAGTAATCCATAAAGTAACTAATTGCATTTAACTAGAAATTCACATTGAGCTCAATGTTGCATTGTGTTTGAAATTGTGTTGCCCATTGCAACAACTGTAACTACTGTACTTAAAAGTCTATTGCCTATTTGCAAAGTATTTAAACTAAAGTAATTCATTCTGAGAAAGTATATTTTGTAATGTGATGTATAATGTAATTACAATGTAATTTTAAAAATAAAATATGTAAAAATAAATAGTTTAAAAAAATGTAGTAAATCAGTATCAAAAAAATAAATATAACAATTAATACATTTAAAAATTGTCATTTACAAAACTTTGAAATTCACTGAAAAACCATAGGTTTCAGACATGTTATAGTTAGGAATTAGCATTTAAAAAACCTTTGAAATTCACTGAAAAAACCATAGGTTTCAGGCACGTTATAGTTAGAAATTAGCATTTAAAAAACCTTACAAATTCACTGAAAAAACCATAGGTTTTAGGGACAGTTATAGTTAGTTGGACATTGCACTCGTACAAAACCAGTGAAATTCCCCGTTATAGTTAGTTCAGCTAACTATAACTCGCGCCCGCAATGCACTGCTGATGACGTCACATATTACATCACTCATGACATGGTCAGTGACATCACTGATGACATCTCAAATGACATCACTGATGACATCACTGAAGACATCATCCACGTCATAATCTGATGCACCTCCTCACACCCTAATATAACCTTTGATACACCCACTCTAAATTACAGACTGCCATTCGCAAAACCATAGACACTCCAACACCAATAACTACATACCCACTCACTGATTCTTAGGTCTACACACACATCCACTCACTCACCCGTACAGTCACGCATACTTACGGTCACTCAGTACAGGACTATCATATGCACTCATACTCCTATATAGACACTCAAACACCGCCACTCATCCATAGAGGTACTCACACACCTAGTCAGTCATGCAAATAATTAAACACACTGCCATTTACTCACCTATACAGTTATACACACACCAGCTCACTTACTCATACAAATACTAGCACATTCTTACGCTCTTATACGATCACTGATACAAGCACACACTCATCCATACAGTCACTCTCACAATCACACACTCTCGCTTATAGCTATTTATATACTCCAACACACATATATACTGCCTTTCACATATGTAGTTACTCACACATGTACCACTGGGACATACATTCACTCACTAAAACACTCTTACACACACTTACCCACCCATACAGTCTATCACAGATGCACTCTTCAAACCATCCACCCAGTGAATCACCCACTCACACATCTATGCACAGAGTCGCACACACCCCACCCACACAAACACTCAGGCACCCATACAGATACTCAGACAACCAATCAATAACTCATATAGACACTCATGTAGCTATTCACAAACCCATGCAGCCACTTACACAGCAACAGACAGACGGATACAGACATTCACCCAGTAGTCACTAACCCATGCATTCAGTAAGATATGTTTAATCACTCACTTATAGAGTTAGTCACGCACCTTCAAAATCATCCATTCAGACACTTATACACCCACTCATTCTTCAATATGCCTTTCCCTATATATATTAAACATATTTAAACTTTACAGAAACACACAGTCACTGGATGATGTCATCAGTGATGTCATTTGAGATGTCATCAGTGATGTCATCATTGATGTCACTGACCATGTCATGAGTGATGTAATATGTGACGTCATCAGCAGTGCATTGCGGGGCGCGAGTTATAGTTAGCTGAACTAACTATAACGGGGGAATTTCACGGGTTTTGTACGAGTGCAATGTCCAACTAACTATAACTGTCCCTAAAACCTATGGTTTTTTCAGTGAATTTGTAAGGTTTTTTAAATGCTAATTTCTAACTATAACGTGCCTGAAACCTATGGTTTTTTCAGTGAATATATATATGTATATACTTTTAGACCATCCGCAGCACTGCTGTCGGTTCACTCATGTGTCACGTCTTCATATAAAAAACAATGCACAAACAAATTAACAATTTATTCACACCCTATCAGCTAGAGACCACTTCATTCAATGAACCTCCTGCTTTTGAAGGTTCCTTGCTCCCATCTCTCCACAATTGGCAGTAAGTAGTTCGCAGAACAAGCATCTGTCCACTGGATTCCCTTCCACTTGTAACATGATCTCAAACCCATTTTTAAGAATTTCATAAAATGATAAAAACCTATTTGTATTGTAGTGTATTGTAATGCCAATTAGCATTAGTAGTGTGGCGCAGCGTCCAGAGCGGCTGACTGGGGAGTGCGGGGCTCAGGGTTTGATCGCCAGCGGCAGCTCAGTTCAGCTCAGCACCATGTGACTCTGGGGAATAGCTCACTTAATCTCCCCGGCGGCCCCCAGCGCCTTGAAAACTTAAGGGGTGATATGTTTGCGCTTTACAAATATGGATTACTTACTTACATAACACTTTCAACCTGGGACAGCTCAGTGTCGTGATTAACCATGCAGGAATTCTTTGTCCAAAAGTATGGGAATTGTTTTGAGATTTTTTTTTTTAATCTTGGGAATGTTGTTCACAATAGGTCCTGCCCACTTCAATCTCTGATCTGTTCATGAGGTTTTCACCGATGTCTTTCGAGGGTTCTATTTTTAACTTTCTGACACTTTACATCGGATTTCATCCTACCAGCTGTCCAGTAATATAGACGATTTTGTGCAGTTTTAAGCAGAACTGTGTTATCAAAAGCCTCTGCGGATCGTAAGTGGAATTGTATGACAGATATCAGTGGGATGAGTCGCTGAGTAGCAGACAATTATGCTAAAATATGTCTAGAATGAGGTTCTTCCAAGGTCAGTTAAGTAAGTTTGTGATAACGAATAATGGAAAGGGGAGAATAAGGGGAAGGCTGAGAAAGAAAATTATTGGTGAGATCATGCTATGAAAGCCTTTCTGGTGAGAACTGTATCAAAAGTCCAGCTAGCCAAGTGAGTGGACCATTAAGTAATTTATAAACGTTCTGTGATTCAAGGTTTGGGATTGGTGTTTGGAATTGCCCCTCTAGGTGTTGATACCCCAAGATGCCTAGGGTGATCAATTGTGATATCCAAAATAGAGTTCAGAAGCTGTGTTGTGCAGAGGTGGTCAATAGATGAGATCGAAAAGGTTGGGAAGGATGAGCAATGCACTAATAAGGACCCATACGTAAATGTGGAGCATTTTCTATTTTTGGAAGTCAGTAAGGAGTTTTCGTTGATCATTGCTAGTCCTCCAGCAAATTTTTTGTTCAGGCAGTTTCTTAACAGGATTAGTTATCCCATTGGGAGAGGCTCTTGTAGAAAGTGAAGGAGACTTCTCCTGGCCATGTTTCTGTGATGAAAAGCATGGCCTGACTGTAGCCAGTTAGTGATCAAAGTTGTGAGTTTTGTTCTTGCTTAAGGATCTTAGGTTGATCAGGTTGCATGACAGGTGGTTGTGGGGGACAGTAGGAAGGTTGGATATTTCCTGATGGACTGTATGAGAGTAACGCTCTCTCTTGCCATGGAGTCCACAAAGGTTGAGAATAAGGGTCTGAGTGGGACCCATGGACTGTAAAATGTAATCTTTTGAACAAGTCAGCAACCCTTCAAGTTCTCTTAATCTACTGCCAAGAGGTCAAGGTATTATTGCTGGCTGCTGTGAAAATGCCATTTTCCATAATATAACAAAAGTCCTAAATTCCAACATCATCAGAAACGTTTTATATTGTTGATAACATGGATAACGGTTAATTGCTTTCCCAACACCGTGCATCTGCTTTGCGTCCCCCTACGCCCACCTTTCATCACCCGACTCTAGCACTGCTGGCATCTGTGTGGTCCTCAGGCATACCACAGATGGTACTTTGTGGCCCCTGGAGTAATGTTTGCGAGTACCCATGCTCTAAATCCACTCCTTAGTCATTCTGCCTTGGTTTAGAACTCGAACCAAATGCTTTCATGATCATATGGTTCCATATAAAGGAATATTAAAAAGTAAAATGTAGGCTTTTAGAAATATATGCTACTTAGACCATTTACAGTAAATGCCAGATAGACATAAGTGAGAGATGCCGTTTAAGAAATGTAAAATAACAACTTCCATTGGACTGTCATGTTGCCAAATACTGACCGCTCATAGCAGCTCTCTGAAGACCAATTCACCAGCGTGAGAGGATTGCAGCCATCAGCTGTTCAGGGAGTAAACAAAAGGGGTTCCATTGGTGGTGGCTGTATCCAGCTGTCAGTCAGTCAGTGTGAACAACAATCCGAGCCTTCATGTGACTTCTGACTGCCACAGATGCTCTATTCTCATGCACCATGAATTAAAGACAAAGCATTACCTTCTAATGTAAAATGTGAGAGGGAAAGAGACACTCATCTGGTGGCTGAATTGCAATGTGAGAGCAGACAACCTGGGATAAGTCCTGATTTCCCCACTTGACCAAATTGTGTGACCCTAGGCAATTGTTCAATTTCACTTTGCTTCCTTTTGTTTCATTACCACAAATGAGAGCCCCTTGAACACACAAGTTTAGGGCGTGTGCTGTACAAAACCTTCTCTTGTGTTTTAATTAATATACTATAATGCTTTTCGAATTATAACAACTGAGGCCAAACACAAGGTGCACCTGATAAATGACTTGCCTCTTGGTCACCTACTGGCTTTCGTGTCAGAATGGGGCCGCATGCATGTTTCCAAGTTCATGCTGGAAAACTATCACTGCTAATAAATGCCTCTCAATGTAGTGATATAGTCTAATCTATGAAGGTAAAACGCTCGTGCATGCTAAAAAAATATATACTTTTTTTGGGAAGTTTGCAAGAGTTTATAATGTTTTTATATGTTTAGTGCAAGATGTCATTAAAACATAAGGGGGCATATTATCAAGCCCCTATCGCCACCACAACGTCACTTTTTGTGGCGTTGTGGTGGCGATAGGGTCAGCTCCCTATTATCAAGGCAGCGTTACGTGGCTTAAAGCCACGTCAATTGGATTAACGCTGCCTTGATAATAGTGCCGCTTTCACGCTAAATTTAGCGTGAAAGGGGCGTGCAGTGGGTGTTGCGGTGGGCGTTCCACCGCAACACCCATTCACTCGACGCTGCCACCTATTATCAAGAGAGGCGATAATAGGTGGCAGCGTCGAACTTAAGACCAGGAAAATCCTGGTCTTAAGGTGGCGATACGAGGAGAAATGCTTCATTTCTCCTCGTATTTTGCTTTTCCATGTGTGCTGCCTAGTGCAGCACACATGGAAAAAGCAAATGCTAGGTTTGTTTATGTACAGGAAGGTGTCCCTTCCTGTACATAAACAAACCTTTTTTAAAATGCCATTTTGTAACTTACATGTGTGCTGCATGAAGCAGCACACATGTAAGTTACAAAATGGCATTTTAGGTTTGTTTATGTACAGGAAGGGACACCTTCCTGTACATAAACAAACCTCCCTGCTCGCAGACAACCTTGCACTCTGGTGCAAGGGTGCCTGCGTTGGCGTTAAGTCGTGAGACTTAGCGCCATCGTAGGGGGAAACGCCAGGCTGCACCATATCCTTGGTAATATGGTGCAGCCTGGCGCTTCCGAAGTGGCGATGAGAGGCGTTAAGCCAAGGAGGCTAACGCCTCTCATCGCCACTTCCTTTCTAATATGCCCCAAGGTGTTCCTGGAGATAAGTTGTCTCGGACACATTCTTTTCTTCCTTACCATTACTTTAGTTAACCTGCAAATAAAGTATGCCCATTTCACAGCTTTCTGAATGTTCCTGCTCTGCCAAGTGAACAGCTGTCCAGTGCTGCTGTTCTCCACGGGCCGCAATTAAAGGTTAGGAGGGCTGCATGCAGCCCTGGGCCTTACTTTGAGTATTCCTCATTTAGAGCCTGCTTATTTGGGACATTGCCAAAAAGCAGCGGATGTCCCTTCTGCTCTTTTAAGGTTGAATACCGGTCTATGCGCTCTAAACAGGGCAGACAGGACACCCGCCATACTCTAAATCAGGCCCTCCATCACTTAGGACTGTGATAGAAGTGATCAGACAGATACTGGAGTGAAATGTCTTCACTATCTTTAGCACTTGCTTCAACACAAGTGGGGCGAAGGTCTCTTCGTGCAAAAATACCCAGTGCTGTACAATGGCATCAGCTGGGACACCTTTAGGGCAGTGCAACCGGTGCAGCTGCATCTGGCACTGACCTGCAGGGGGGGCGCTGTGTTCAGAAATAACTTATGGTTTTAAAACCACCTGCTGCAGAGTTACTTGTGCAGTTTTCAGGTAGCAATAAAAAAGTCAAGATAACTCTGATGATTAATGCTACTGCTGGAGAGAGATGGAGTATTATCTAGTGGCAGTTTTCTCTCATCCTAAAGTAGCCCAGGGGGTTAACGTGAATGCTCAAAGAGCTGTACCATGCAGATCACAGAACTGCATTTTATGTGGCTAGCTCGGTGGGTTACTGCTTTTGTCACAGAGATCCTTATATTATAACAGTTCATGAGTTACAATCCTAATACAGAACATAGACTTATGAACTGCTATCAAAGAGCTGCATGTAAACTGCATGGTATAGGTTATGATGTTATGGGGCTTATTTACAAGCCCCTTGCACCGCCAGTGCGTCACTCTTAATATGGGAAAAAGTGACGTACCGGTGGTGCCAGTCTTTTCTTAGCTATCCCTAATGATTCTAAAAAGGATTCGTATGGGTAGATGTACATTCTTATTACTAAAGCCAACCAGCGCTTTAAAGCAAATGAAATGCATGTGGGAGAGGGGTTATGGAGAGATAAGGGGCACTGTTGGAGGGTGGGAGTGAGGAATCCATGGAGAAGAAGGTCATTGAGAGGGGAGGGGGCACCAAAAAAGATTGGCCCACCGGCTGCCACCAGTGCTAAAACCTGCCCTGGGCATCAGCTTGTGTGAGATCAGGTCCGTGCAGCTATATATGAAGTCAATACACATTTAAGTCTGTGAACATTGAGAGGTATGAATAAGGCAGCAGGGTTAGCAACTCCCAATCAGAGATGCTAAAGGCAAACTAGAGCTGTGTAGCTCCGAGCCACGTGAGTCCTGACGCCTGGGCCTCTGGGAAGCTGGGGCAGACACGAGACAGAAATGCGGGAGAAAATGGGGCTGCAGGGGAGAGAAAGAAAGGGCTGCACGAGGCAGGGAGGAATGTAAGAAAGATGGGTGAAGTTAACCGACTGTGGAAGCAGGGATGAGGGAAGAATGCAGGAATAACGTGGGAATGTGCGAAAGAGGAAGGAATGGAAGCGAGATCCGGAATGCAGGAGGGGGCATGGAATGGATGAGAGAAGGCGGGATATTGAAGAGAAGCGGAAATGCATAAAAATATGAGGGAATCAGGCGAGAACTGCAGCAGAGAGTTGGAAGTAGTCAAGCAATCGAGTTGCGGAAAAGTCGGAGGAAAGCCCGGGAGAGGGAGATATGCATTAAAGAGGGAAGAAACGCGACGAAGGGGAGTACATGAGGTAGAGAAATGTAGAAAGAAAAAAAAAGTACCGAACAGAGAATGGAATGTAGGAGAAAGGGAACTTTTAATGAGATGGATTTAATACAGGAGAGCGTGCAAAGGTTATGACAAAGTTGAAGAAAAGCCTACCTGAAGAAAAGCTTTGAACTACCTGCCATGGAGACATCAGCACCAATGGAGGCAGCGGCTTCCTGGCTGAAGGTGGAGGTGGGCTAGGGCAGATGAAGATTAGAGGTCAGAGGAAGGTGAGGTGATCTCCTGAAGGATCATTCGTCATCAGGAGCTTCACCGTGCCCATCCGTAGCTCCAAGACACCCCCCTACCCTTCTGTCTGAAGGACCGAGAGTAAATAATGCAGGAGATGTCAGTGGAGGAAGCCTGCCTTGGGTCGCTCCATTATTGATGAGGGCTGGCATCTCCTTTGCTGACAATCTGCTAAGAGATATGATTAGCTGGTGAAAAATTAATCACAGCTCTTGGAGCGGACGCAGATTCAGACCCTGAGGAGCTGCAATCACGCCCAATTCAGGAGGCCTTTGAATAGGCTTTAGTCAAAGTTTGAGGACACAATTAGATCCAATTAGAATCAGACGCCGCCGCCTGTCACCTCCCATCAAGGGACAGAGAGCCAGAGGGTTTCTGGAGCAGGGATGAAGAAGACATTCAGAGGGGCCGGCCTCACCTAGATCCCCACGGGGCAGGAGGGCAAGCGATAAAAGAGAGCAAGGCGCCTCGCGTCATTCTTCAGATATGGGAGAAGGGTGACCTTGCGGTCTTTATACTAGAGCAAGACGGGCTCTCAAGGAGCCGGGAGTGCTGTGGCAGAACCGAGGCAACATAGTTGCGCTTTGTGAAGAAGTATGGAGTTCTTCGACTCTGATAAAGGCTGGGGTAGATTTGTCTTGGTCACGGCAGACGTTCTCTGTAGCCAGTTGTCCTGCGTTCTAGGACAACACATGAGACTGAAAGGAACTTGTGTTTTCCCACTGTCACCGGAGTAGCAGCAGGGAAATACAACACCCACTGCTCCTCTGTGGTCTGTCTCCAGTCCACGCCCTGAAACATCTGGAAGCAGTGGAATAGAAGCTGACCGCAGTACTGGTGGAAGAAGAGGTAAGTACCTACTGAGCTAGGTGCCTCTGGCCCTATGCAGCAGTGGGAACATTTCCCCTCCACTACAGGCTCATTTTTTGCCCCTTTTTGTTTTTTGTTTTCCAACTTCATAAAATTGTGAAGTCCAGGACTTCTCATTTTCCGCCACCATGCTGAACAGGCATGGAAATAGACCGTTCTAATGGCCATTTTCTGCTGCGGCTTTCCATGGGTGGAGTTCAGCTATAGTATCATAATTTATGGTGTGTCCTGGCATGGCATTGCATGATATGGTTTTGTTGTGTTCCACACAGCAGTACATTCCAAATGTTCCTTCTTTGCAAATGCCTACTTTGGGGCCTTACGGGATGGCAGAACTCGACACAACACAGTGGTGTCCATTCTAACTGAAGGGTCTCTAAAGAGTTCAATCTTGACCTGATTTCTGAACTCCGAGAGATTCTCCTTCATTTGGATGCATTCAGCGCCTGACTCTGCAAACTCACTACCTGACTTGTCAGTTACAGTGCACCAGATGAGGCTTTCTAAATCTCACTAGGACCATGTTGATGATGAAATCTTTCTGACCCCATGGGCAGGTCTCCTAGAAAGCCGAGTGGGCGAGATGGAGCTTCTTAAAATCTGGGCTTAATAAAATGATCCGCCAATGGAGTTTCCACATTTTAAAGAGTGCTCTGTCTTCACGGTTGTTTACCTACAGCTATCTGTGGATCTAGGAGGCTTGAAGGCCAGGGCATGGTGCTTAGACACCAGTCTGGGTCACTTGTGGTTTCATTCAGAGCGTTCTGGCCTGACAGTTCAGGCCAGACTGTTTCTACTGGGACAAGACCAAGGCAGAGTTAAGGAGTGAGCAAAAAATGGCAGACGGGAATGCAGCCTGAGTTATAACTAGAGGTGTGTGAAATTTGAGTAACTTGCATCTGCATAATTACGTGAAATTTCAGCAAAATGACACACAATAAAGTGAAATGATAAACCGAGATTTGGCTGTTTTGAATGGGAGGGCACATTTTGCGCTAAAATGTGCAATAAACACAAGCACTTCAGACAACAGCCGAGCACACTCTGTTCATTTGTGTTGTGCTCTCATACTGAATTTTACTACAATTGGCGAGCAATTACTCAACGTGTCATAATAGCGCCATTTCGGGAATTTCATGTAACAAGCATAACTACCACACACCACCTCCATGTGTAAGTCTTGAACTGCTTGTCATTGCTACCCTGAGATTCAAGTGATAAAGGGGTGACTTGGTGCTCAGTTTTGGGTTTAACAGTAAGGCAAAGTCCCAGGACGGGTGTGAAGTGAGCTGCCATGAAGTGCAGTGAAGTGCTTCTTTGCCAAGATCCTGTGCTCCTGGTGGCCCTCCACCCATGATCGCCATCTAACAGCTCCTTTGCGACACTGGGGCAACCCGGACTGTACTGGGGCACACATAGAGGCCCAGAGGCCACCTGTGACCCTCAGCCCAGCGCCCATTTGCCTCGTGGGCCGCCAGTAGCACGGATTCTCTTGGCTCACCAAGATGGCAACTGCACCCTGCTTTGCGGCTCCACCTGGCATTTGAAGATTACTAAGCCGGCCGGCCGGGCGGGCCAGCTGCAGGCAAGGTGGGCTATGAAGACCGGCCCCATCTCCCAATTGCCTGGACTGTGCAGATTGGGCCCTTGGGTCTGCTGCTTTATAAGGTGAGAGGTGGCTGGGGAGGAAATGCTTGGAGTGGTCAGGAGGCAGTGCCAAGCCCCGCCGTGCTTGGCATCACCACCATGACTCTGGGACCTGACTTTGGGACACGGGGGAATGGCTGTGAGTGGTGCTCCCCCCTTCCTCTCTGACACTGGACTGAGTTTCCTTCTCAGTGGTGCAGCTGCTTGGTGAGAGAACCCGCAGCAGACTTGAGGTAACTGGACTTGTTGCTGTGGGGGTGGGAGGCAGTGGAGGGGTGTTCACCCAGGCCCACTGAGTGCCAGGCCACATGCCCTCCACACTGGCATGGGCACCGGGGGTCACATCTCTTTGCTTAGCGATGCATCAAGGCCGCCTTCCTGACAGATGTGAGCCACAGCTAGGCCCTGCCATTGGACTCGGGGCAGAATGACCCTGTTTCATACCCCTCTCTCTCTTCACTACTGAATAACACTTGGCCCCTACCCAGGAGGCATACCCGTTTGAAGGTTCTGCGTGCCACTGGGTGGATTGAAGATGCTGGCAGACCATTCCCCTTCGCTGAGTTTGGACTTTGCAGTGCCGGGTGTCACTTAACTAAATAACTTATTCCCCGGACAGCTTTCTCGAGCCCAGGGACATCCACTTGCTTTTGGGTTTCTCTCAATCTTTAGACTTTTCCTCCTGACTGGTGGGCATACATACAGGGAATACATGCAGAAGAACAATTATCCAGAAACACGTGTCTGGAGATACGCAGCCCTGACTGCCAACAAGGGTGAAAAACTAAAGACATCCCCCACCCGCAGGCTCCTGCCTGCGCCTCATCCCTGGTGGTCCAGTGGGAGAGCATTGCTCTTCTGCTGGCCGCTGTTGTCTGTGTCTGTCTTTGTGCTGTTTTTCTGTCTTTTTGTGCCCGTTCTCTGTCTTCCTTCTAGCCTCCTCACTCTATCTCTGTTGTGTCTTTTATTGTGGCAGTAATTGTACCTGTGTTCTCTCTGTCTTTTATTGTGCCAGTAATTGTACCTGTGTTCTCTCTGTTTTAGCCGTTTTTCTGTCTCTGTGCCCGTTTTCCCTCTGTGCCCTTCCCGCCACTGCTGCCCCTGCGGCCCCTCCCCCTGCCGGTTCCAGCTTCCTGCCTCCCAGCTGCGTTTCCCTCCCCCCTCCCCTACTTAATGGCGGCCGCTGTGCGGCTGCACGCAGCGGGTGAGCTGAAGGCGCGCCAAAGGCAAGCCCGTTTGCGCCCGTCCGCTACCCGACCGCGGCCAGTGCCAGGAACCCTGGATCTACGACCCTCCCACCGCTACAACTCCGCCGCCCTCCTCGCACTCAACCCCGGAAGGAACAACAACTGCCAGAGATCGACGCCGAACACCACCCACGGCCAGTTCTCCTGCCGACACTGCCGACAATCCTTCACCATCGACAGCCCCCTCATGACCGCTGAACCCATGCCGGACGCCAGCACCACCGAAGCCCTGACTTGCATCCTCCTCAACGTGCACTCCTTACACAGACATGCCGTAGAGATCTGGGACCTGCTCGACACCCTCTCGCCAGACGTCGCCTTCTTCACAGAAACATGGACCAATGCCACCTCCGCCCCCGACATTGCCACCGCCTTCCCTGACGGATACAAGATCCAGAGAAAGGACGGCCCCCACCGCCCAGGAGGAGGACTCGCCATTGTGCACAAGAGCTCCCTCCGACTCTCCACCTCCAGCACGAGTGACCCCCTCTCCAACACAGAGCACCTCCACTTCCAGATCCAGACCAGCTCCAGAACCACGCTGCACGGGACCCTCGCCTACAGACCCCCTGGGCCTCGCGCCTCTGCCGCCACCTTCATTGCCGACCTCGTCGCACCCCACGCCATCGCCTCCACGGACTACATTCTCATTGGAGACCTGAACTTCCACCTCGACAACCGCAGCGACCCCGACTCCACCACCCTCCTGGACAATCTCGCCAACCTCGGACTAAAGCAGCTCGTCACCACCCCCACCCACAGAGCCTGACACATCCTTGACCCCATCTTCGCAGGAGGGACAAACATCCACTTCAGCCACACCACGCAGCCCCTCTGGACAGACCACCACTGTGTACACTTCACCTTCAACACCACCACCGCACCCAAGCCCGCCCACGCCCGCCGCAAAGGAACTGGCGCAAGGTCACAGAAGAATACCTCAACACCACCCTCCTCCACGGCCCCCTCTCCGCCACGACCGACGCCAACTCTGCAGCCAAAGAACTACACCGCTGGATCACCAGCTGCGCAGACAAGCTCGCACCCCTCCGCCACCCCGTCAGACAACGCCCCCTGAAGGCCGCCTGGTTCACCACAGACCTCCAAGAAGCCAGGCGTTCCTGCAGATGCCTCGAGAAACTCTGGAGGAACAGGAAAACCACCGAAGACCAGAACACCTACAGGAACGCCATGACTGAATACCACCAGCGCATAAGAGCCACCAAGCGGACCTTTATCAAGAACAAAATCCACACAAACGCCAGTAACGCAAAAGAACTCTTCAACGTCATACAGCAGTTCACCAAATCCCCCAGCGAAGCCACGGACGTCACACCATCCCTGGACCTCTGCAACAAGCTCAGCTCCTACTTCCACCTGATAATCAAGGCCCTCTACGACAACTTCAGCGAACAGACTCCAGACACCACCCTCCTCTCCACCACCAACATCCAGCCCACCATCACCACCTGGAAACCGGCTACCACCGAAGACACCGCCACGACCATGAAGAACACCCACTCAGGAGCCCCCACGGACCCCTGCCCGCCGCACATCTACCACAGAGCCACCGCCGCCATAGCACCCGAACTATGCCGGACGATTAACGCCTCCTTCGAATCCGGCATCTTCCCCGATGACTGGAAGCAGGCAGAGGTCAAGCCCCTCCTCAAGAAACCCTCGGCTGTCCCGACGGACCTGAAAAACTACCGGCCCATCTCTCTCCTTCCCTTCGCAGCCAAAGTCACCGAGAGATTCGTCAACGCCCAGCTGACCACCTTCATCGAAGAGAATGCCATCCTCGACTCCTCTCGGTACGGATTCCGCAGCAACCACAGCACCGAGACCGCCCTCCTCGCCGCCACCTATGACATCCGCATGCTACTCGACCAGGGCCACACTGCGGCCCTCATCCTACTAGACCTCTCCGCAGCCTTCGACACCGTCTCCCACCACACTCTTGCAGCCAGACTCCACGACGCCGGCATACGGGGAACCGCACTCGATTGGATCCGCTCCTTTCTCACCGGCAGAACCCAAAGGATCTGACTCCCACCCTTCCTATCGGAACCCACAGAGATCAACTGAGGAGTACCCCAAGGATCCTCGCTCAGCCCCACGCTCTTCAACATCTACATGGCACCCCTCGCCACCATCGTTAGACAGCATGGGATCAGCATAGTATCCTATGCCGACGACACCCAGCTCATCCTCTCCCTTATGAAGAACCCCGAAGACAGACTCATCTTCCAGGAAGGAATGAAAGACCTCGCAGCCTGGATGAACAACAGCTATCTTAAGCTCAACTCGGAGAAGACAGAGGTCCTCGTCCTTGGACCCTCCTCCACCGCCTGGGACAACACCTGGTGGCCTTCCACCCTCGGAAACCCACCCACTCCATCAGACCACGCCTGAAACCTCTGCATCATTCTAGACTCCTCCCTCACCATGACCCGCCAGATCAACGCCGTCGCCTCCACCTGCTTCAACTCCCTCCGCATCCTCCGCAAGACCTTCAAGTGGATCCCCCGAATGCAGAAAGACCGTCACCCGCGCATTCATAACCAGCAGACTGGACTACGGTAACGCCCTCTATGCCGGAATCAACAAAACCCTGCTACACAAGCTCCAAACCATCCAGAACACCGCAGCCAGACTCGCCCTCGGAACCCCACGACACGAGCACATGACCCAGCACCTACAAGACCTCCACTGGCTCCCCATCGAGAAGAGAGTAACCTTCAAGCTACTCACCCACGCCTACAAATCCCTGCACAACATTGGACCCAAATACCTCAACGAAAGAGTCTCCTTCCACGTACCCAAAAGGAACCTCCGCTCCGCCGACCTCGCACTGGCAGAGACCCCACGCATCCGCAGAACCAGAGCAGGCAGAAGAGCCTTCTCCTACGTCGCAGCAAAGACCTGGAACGAGCTCCCAGTCAACATCAGACGCTCCCCCACTCTGCACACCTTCAGGAAGAGCCTCAAGACCTGGCTCTTCGACTGATCTGGAGCTGCACCCCCCCCCAGCGCCTTGAGACCCTCACAGGTGAGTAGCGCGCTTTATAAACCCCTGATTGATTGATTGATTGATTGAAAGACTGTCGCTGAAGAAAGTGTTATCATGCACTGCATTTACAATGATGCATTGGGGAGAAATGAGTGCTGAGATGTGAGGCAGTGTGCTTCCACCCTCTTTTTGTTTGAAAGGGCTCCCTTGAGCTAATGAGCTGACGAGCTCTGGCTGATGCACCTGTGCCCAGTGAGTGGTACAGAGAACTAAGAAGACTTTGGGCAACATTTCCAGCACCCCAAAAATAATTTGTTGCTTTCTACCGATGAAGGACAATTATCTTGAAACACGTCTAGAGATACACAGCACTGGCTGCACCAACAAGGGTGAAAAACTAAAGACTGTCACTGAAGTAAGTGTTATCATGCACTGCATTTACAATGATGCATTGGGGCGAAATGAGTGTTGGGATGTGAGTCGGTGTCCTCCCACCCTCTCTTTATAAATGCAGGATGTGGCGGTTTGAACACTTGGAATATCTGCAGAGTTCTTGGACATCACCACCTCACCCTCCTCGCTCCTGGTTTCCCTACCCTGGGTTGCTGTCTCTGCAACACACCCCACCTCTCTAAAATGGGACAAACGCATAAACCTTGAGGGGATCACCCTGTGCCCCCCTTGACAGTGATGATGCCCCCCACACTCCTTCTCTCGCTCTGGCTTCAGCACCATGTGGCAAGTTCAACGTGATCCTGGCTGCAATAGGTTCCATAAGGGAGGTAGTGGAAAACAAAATCAACGCTCTAGTGGTGGATTTCAGACTCTTAAGGGACTACCACCAGAAGATGGTTGACAGGATGCATAATGTTGAAAATGCTATCTCAGAACTGACACCTGTCACAAAGGAGCATGGCTCATCACGTATCTCGATAACTGAGTGGCTCAGGAGTTTGGAACATAGAATGGAGGACTCATTGGTCTCCTGGAACAAGTGGAGAGTACCTCAATGATTACTTTTCTCAAGGAATGGCTGCAGGGGTTGGTGGCCCAGGAGGACCTGTCTAATTTCTTTGTTTTTGAAAGGGCTCACAGAGTACCAGCTCATCCCCCAGGACATGGGGCCCCACCAAGCCCAGTGGTGGCCCACCTACTGCCCTTTTAAGACCATGACTATATCCTGAGCCACGCTTAGATTTTGGACCCCTTCTCTATTGACAATGTGAAGGTATCCATCTTTCCTGACTACATGGCTGCCATCTAGAAACTTAAAGCATTTTTCACTGCTGTGAACAAACACATACCGACCTTTCTATTACCTGTGCACTTCTATTCCCTGCCAGGTTAAGAGTCCAATCCGAGGGCAGATCCATGTTTTTGATAGTTCTACTGAGGCATGGGACTGGATTGATTCCTATGATTATCGCGGTCCCACCAAGTGGCCACATGCCCCACCCCTTGGTACCGGTGAGGCGTGAAAGGATGCGTTTGAGGACAAGGAGCAACATCAGGCTTGTGATGACAGAGTTCAGGCTGTGACTGTTGCCGCCTTGTTGGGTTCTGTTGTTTTTTTGGAGGGAATGAAATCTCATTCAGTGAGGACTCGGGGAGGGTTCAGGCACGGAGAGGGTCCCTGGCTCAGACTGCAGTGCTCTTGTCCCTAAGGTAACACCAAGGACAACAGATGACCTTAAATGATAATCAGAGAGGTGGTTACATATGGGGATCATTTCTTGACATTGTGTACTAGGTAGCCATTGACACTTCTATATTGTACAGTTTGATGAAGGGCCCTAGGGGACCAGGACTTGCTCCCCCATCAGGTGGCTCTCTTCCCCTTCACTACCCTTTTGGGATAGGTCTATTGAACCCTTCCTTGAGGAATAAACATGTATTGACTCAGAGCGCTTTGGATGAAGTGCCGTTGCACGATTGTCCTTGGTTGATTCTGTTGGGGTATTTTATTTTTTGTTCCCCATATTGTGGACAGTTGTTATATTGTTTAGCAACTGGAGGGGGGGGCTCTCAATTTGAGGAGCATCCTATATGGCCTAGAGTACTAGCTGGTAGTGGTTGACTACGATCACATCGACTACACACTCAATGGCCACTATAACACCTCTACTGTGCGTGTTTACGTGGAACTTGCAGGCCTTAACTCTACTAAAATGAGATATAGGGTCCAATCATTTCTTAAGAGACATAAGGCCCAACAAGCCTACTTACAGGAAACACGCCTAACCAGAAAGAATAGCCCTACAGAGGCGCTGGTGCAGTAAACCATACACCACCACTTACTCAGCGTTTGCAAGAGCAGTCCTCATATGGATATTACTGGGGACACCGTTCATAGTTCTTACTGAATTTATAGACCCTGAGGGTCATAAGATAGTATTAGGGGCAAACTAGATGGGATGGATATAGCCCTTATCAACATTTAATCCCCAAACACTGACCAATCAACTTTCCTTGCTTCTTTGGCAAGCCACATCACTGCAGTCTTACACTATCTGATACTTATGGTAAGGGAACTTCTATTGCATAGCCGACGTCTCTTTAGATAGATCATACCCCCCTCCCTTTCGCCCTGATATGTAAAAGAACCTGCTATCTCTGCTGCTGGACCATGGAGTGGGGTCTCATTGACTCTTGGAGAGCTCATAATCCTATGAGAACTACTTACTCCTACTACTCTAGTACACACAACCTGTTGGTTCAACTTGACACTTTGCTATGAACCACACTCCTACACAACCGTGTATTCAGGGCAGAACATCTGGTAAAAACATTTTTGGATCATAATCCCCTACTACTGACACTTACACGGGGCAGAACCACGCTGAGTATCCTTACCTGAAAACTGTGCACTTGTGCCATTAACGACCAGCTCTTTAAGTTGACCCTAGAGGACACGATTCAGACTTGCTTCACGGAGAACGACAACATGGCCTCCTCCCAGATAGTTGAATGGGAAGCATTTAAAACGGTGGTATGTGATCACTGTATCGCCAAAATAGCAGGGGTTCACGCACAGCTACATGCTGATATTATGCACCAAGAGGCACTTCTGTCCCGTCTGGAGCTGCCATGGACTGGGGCCTCCTGCAGATTCTCTTAGGTCTGAAAAGGAACACCTCCACATGCTGTTATAATGACTTAAAATATATGACTACCAGGCCTCTACTACAAACGTGCATAATGAGCGCAACAAATCCAGGAGACTCTTGGCCTGGCTTGCCAACCTTAATAGACGCACCTCACCAATCCAAAAAATGACTAGAGCGGATGGCTGTTTAACATACACTCGAGCTGATATTTCTAAAGTCTTCCTGGCATATTACTCCTGCCTCTATTCCCAACGACAGGTAATGGACCCTCAAGCCCTTCATGGGTATGTCATTGCCGCTGGAATGCTGCAGCTGCTAGAAGAAGTGGAGAATTCCTTGGGAGGCGAGATCATGATCCAAGATGTTTAAGTTGCGGTTAAGGCACTGGCCAGAGGTAAAACACCTGGCTCAATGGTCTCCCCATAGAATGCTACACTACTTACCTCATTGTCCGTGACCCGATCCTCACAAAACTTTACAGTGCGGCTAAGGCTTCAGGATAAACCCCACTGATAATGAGGGTGGCCTTACTAGTGCCTCTTCATAAAAAGTATAAGGCCGAAGACCAGGTGACCTCCTATAGACCACTATCCATCCTCAATTTTGATTATAAGGTCTTGAGTAAAATATTGGTTGACAGGTTTCTACTGCATGTCAGTACCCTAATTCACCCTGGCCATGCGTTTTTTACACCCAAACTTAGTACGATCCCTAACGTCCATCAGCTGATGTATGTGCTCTGTACCCCACTTATGGATTCTCCTAAGGCCCTAACAATCTCTATAGACATCGAGAAGGATTTTGACTCCTTGCAGTTGGAGTTCCTGTATGTAACAATGACTGGCATGAGATTGGGAAGTGGCTTTCTAGGTTGGACACGTCTCCTATACACGGACCTGATGGCCCATGTTAAAATTGACACTGCTATTTCAGAACCTTGAAAGACTGAGAGGGGCACTGGTCAGGGATGCCCACTGTCTCCGACTCTATCAGCTATAGCTATAGAACCCCTGGCTCTTTCACTTCGTTCTAAGCCTTACTATACTTTGCTGAACATAGACAGCTCTCTATTGTACTTGTGAAGTGATTTTTCGCGGGTGTACAGTAGGCGCTGGAGAACTTTGTAACTCTCTCTGGGCAGTGTCTTAACTGGGACAGTTCAAATGCATACCCAACATCACGTTACCCCCTTGAAATTGCCCGTACTTGGGCGCCAGATACGTTCAGGTATCTAGGAATCAATATGTACCACACGGAAACTGCCCTACTTGGAGGCAACGTTCGTGCTGCACTTGCTTCCCTATGACAATCTGTACAATTCGGGTTGACATTGCCATTGTCCGTAATGGGTAGGGTTGTGTTGTTGAAGATGTTTTTTTGCCCTTGTTCTTGTATTATTTCTCAGCCCTTTCGATCCGACTCCCCAAATCATTCTTCCGCGAAGCGGCCAGTCTACTAATATATCTCCTCTGGGGAACGGAGCTCCACAGGATTGTATCGCCTAAACTTCTGTCCCCACTGGCAAGGGTGGACTAGTGGTACTGGACCTTGAACTTTAATATTTTACTGCCCAATTAAAATGGGTGAACTACTGGAGAGCTCAATTCTGGGGAGGGGTGACTGTGACTGCATGGTTTGTTCCAACCTGCTCTATCCTCCTGGTCCTTTTGACCACCCCGCAGGCAAAGAGACAAGATTGCCTAGATGGTATACTACTTACAACTCTCCAATTTACATAGACTCGTGCCCTACAATGTACATGGATTACATGCACCTATGGCAGACACCTTCCCTTGACAGCTTTGCTGCACCTCCCTCATTAGATTGACTGGTCTGGTTTATATGAATTTGACCGATGGACCCATTCCACACTCGGGGATTTATAAGCCAATGGCCACTAATGAAGCATTCATGAGTTTGCTGTTGATACTTCTTACTATATAGGGCAGTGACATCGCCCATACCCTGAGCCTGGGGAATGGTGAACTAGAACCCCTGAACATGACTGTTTAGAACTAATCTGTACTACAGCAGGTCGCACACACGCCATGACTGTTCTTTATAGAGTACTGCTTTCCCACACTAAGCAAGAACTGCTTGGCCTCCGTGACCAATGGGCGACTGACATGGGTCGAGTACTTACAGACACAGACTGGAGCAATATATTGATAATCAGCCCCCAGGTCTCACGGCACACCCACTTCAAGCTGATCCAGTACTGCTATGTGCACAGAGTGTGTCTCACCCCAAATGCATTAATCTCATATTTCCTGATGCCCATGTGGCCTGTCCACATTGTGAGTTGGAGTGGCGGACTTTTTTCACCTTGTGTGTGAATGCTCCACTGGGGTTCAGCGCTAGACCTCAACAATATGGCTATGGACCGGACACTCGAGACGTCCCTGGCGGTATGTCTGCTGGGTTCGTTCCCCAGACCCAAGGCGAAACTCCTTCCTAACAAATTCGCTGACCTGGCATTCGTTCTCCCTCTGCGACAATAATCTGTGGCTTGGAAATCGCCTTCGGGTCCCTCTCTACAGGGGTGGAGACGCAAGCTGCTTAAGTGGGCTGAGTGCGAGGGGGCACTATTAAAGTTAGAAGTGCAGAGGGAACAGAGTAGCCTCGACCACGCACAGGCATGGGATCTGATCCTGCAGTCTGCTCGTACATTGATGACCACCGAGAGATTTTGCTTCCGCCAGCTGAAAACACTGCAGAGGAGTTATGTATTTGTAATTGTAATTGCATTAATATAGCACTTACTACCCCTGACGAGGCGTCAAATCACTTTTTCTGTGAGTAGCACGCTACTCCAGAACCCATAGAGGATTAGTGGATTAGTGGTGAATTAGTATAGTGAAAATATGAAAGTGATTTGAGCGGTGGATATGTTAGTCAGTTATTTGGATTGAGAAGGATTGTTGAGGGATAGAAGAGGGAAAAAGGTTTGCATTTATATAGCGCTTGCTGCCCTTGATGGGGTGTTGAATCGCTTTTTCGGCGAGTAGCTCGCTACTCTGGAAGCCATAAAGGATTAGTGGTGAATTAGTATAGTGAAAATATGAATGTAATTTGAGTGGTGGGTATGTTCAGTTATTTGGATTGAGAAGGATAGCGAAGGGGTAGAAAAGGTAAAAAGGTTTGCATTTATATAGCGCTTGCTACCCCTGATGAGGTGTCGAAGTGCTTTTTGGGCGAGTAGCAAGCTACTCCGGAACCCATAAAGGATTAGTGGTGAATTAGTATAGTGAAATATTAAATTAATTTGAGTGGTGGACATGTTAGTCTGTCATTTGGATTGAAAAGGATAGTGGAGGGATAAAAGGGAAGGATTTAGAGTTTTTTTGTTGTTGTTTTGGAGCTCATAGCAGTAGGAGGAGGCTTGGGATGAGAAAAAGGGAGGTGGAGGGGGAAGAGTCAGAGGGAGGGTATAGAAAGGCTTGTTTTGGGGGATTGGAATAGTAAAAAGAGGTATGAGATGATGTAAGTGGGGGTGGAGTAGGGGAGAGTCTTGAAAGGGTTAGTTTGGGGATCATAGTAGTGGTATGGGGTTTGGGTTGAATGGGAGAGTGGAGGTAATGGATATATTGATAGTGATATAGGGTGAGAAATAGAGTAGTGGATTGGAACGGGTAGTAGAAAGAGGTTTGAGATGAGTCAGAGAGTTGAGCTAGAGGATATATTGAGAGTGGTATAGGGTGAAAAATAGGGTAGTGCATTGAACATGCTGAATTACAGGAAAAGTAATAAATAAGTATAGTGATAAATATATAGATCCAAAAGTAATAAAGATATAGATCCATAAGTACACGGAAGGAGTATAGATGCATAAAGGAAGGTAGTATATGTAGATTAAATAATCTCTGGATTTCAAGTGTTGTACTTTAAATTTGTTTTATATATATATATATATATATATATATATATATATATATATATATATATATATATATATATATATATATATATATATTATCTACTGGCGGTCGCCAGTAGATAGTTACAGTTAGGACCTATTATCCATAGGAAATCCGCAACATTCTATTTGAAATAACGTTGGCGCCGGTTGACGAATCTTCGCGAAAGCTTCCAACTTGTTGGGGCGCTCCGGTCCGCTCCAACCCTGAAAGTCTCGGGGTGATACGTCAAGCGGGGGCCCAGAAAAAAGGGGGGTACCAAAACGCGTTTTCCCCATTCATTTTTCCATAGGAACCTTTAGTCGCAGCTACAGCCCGAACTGCTGAACGGAATTACACCAAATTTGGCAAAGAGGTAGCCCTTGGTTCAGTGTCGTGCCTTTTGCTTAAATGGTGTAAATCCGTTCAGTAGTTTCTGAGAAAATCACAAGTAAAGTCACATATATATCTATGGCCGAGTAGGGTCCGCGTACCCTGAGCGCACATTGCGCGCACCGTCCCGATCACGAGCTGCATGCTAATTGGCTCTCAAGTGGCTGTCAACATTCCAAATCAGGAAGTGTTGGCAGCCATTTTGTGCCTCGGTAGAACCGAGGCACAAAAACAAGTGCGCAAAACGCACAAAGGGGGCAGGGTAGAAACACCCTGACCCCGTAGGCCTGCTCAGGGGGTCCCACAAGGACCCCCTGAGCAGAAAAAAGCATTTTTTCTGCTCATCGAAGCGCGGTCTCCCGCGCTTCGATGCAAGTTTGCCCCTGGGTGGCCCAAGTCCCGGGGGCATGCGGGGGGTGGGTTTATTGTTTATGGGGGGGCCTCTAAGGCCCCCCAAGCCCCGGGGCTTTATATAAAAAATGATGGCGGGAGGGCTGTGCGCCCTCCCGCTGCCCCGGGGACCGCCACCCCTGGGGCTGTTTTTTTTTTATTTTAAAAACCTGTGTGGGGGGGTTCCAGCCCCCCCACACACCCCGGGGACCGCCACCTCCCCGGGGCACTAAAGATTTAAATATGGGGTCCGTTACGGACCCCCAGAGCCCGGGGACCACCACCTCCCGGGGCTTTGAACAAGTTGGGAGGGGGCCGCGCGGCCCCCTCCTGGAGCCAGTGATGGCCCTGGGGACCACCACTCCCCAGGGCCAGCTCCTGCAGTGTCCCGGGGTGCCTACCCCGGGACACTGTAGTTTGCTATGACAGGACGGGAGCATCGCGGCTCCCGTCCTGTCATAGCAAACTTAGTTTGCATTTTGAAAGAGAGAGCAGGAAACCTGCTCTCTCTTTCAAAATGCAAACCAATTGCTTTTCCACACGGGGAGCAGCATGTTAGCTGCTCCCCATGTGGAAAAAGCAATGCCGGCTCCCGCAGGAGGCGGGGAGCTGGCTGGGACTGTGGGGGATTGGGGACCCCCACAGTCTCCAACGAGAGGCCAGGCCCCAGGGGATGGGGTCCCGGGGCCATAAGTGGCCCGGGAGGGGGCCACGCAGCCCCCTCCCCAATTTAAAAAAAAAAAAAAGAAGGCAAGGCCGGCCCGGGGATGGGGTCCCCGGGGCCTTAAATGGCCTGAGGAGGGGGCCACGCAGCCCCCTCCAAATATTTTTTTTTTAATTTAAAAAGAGGGCATGCCCCGGGGATGGGGTCCCCGGGGCCAATAGAGGCCCAGGGAAGGGGGCCACACGGCCCCCTTCCCGTTTTTCATGCTCCAGGCCCCGGGGATGGGGTCCCCGGGGCCAAAAGTGGCCGAGGGAGGGGGCCATGCAGCCCCCTCCCATAAAAAAAAGGAAAAAAACAACAACAAAAACGGCATTGTGCCGGAGGTCCCGCCCCCCTCCCTGCAGCAGTGTGCAAACGCACCCCCTGGCTCGTTTTAAGAAGGGGAAGTAATTCCCCTTGAATACTGGGGGTCCCTGGGGGCCAACTAGCCCACCAGGATCCTCCAGTATGCGCAAGGGGGCTGTGTTGCAGAGAGGTGTACGCCCCTTTATACACCTCTCTGCAACGCAGCTCTGTGGCGCTTTTTGGAGGTACATGGTGGGCTAGTTCGACTCCAGGGACCCTCAGGATTCAAGGGGACTTAATCCCCCAACTTAAAACGCGCCACGGGGCGCGTTTGCACAGTGGTGAAGGGAGGGGGCGGGGCTTCAGGTGACATGTGTGCAAACAGGCCCCGTGGCGCATTTTAAGATGGGGAATTAAATCCCCTTCAATCCTGAGGGTCCCTGGGGGCCAACTAGCCCACCAGGTACGTCCAGAAAGCGCCACAGAGCTGCGTTGCAGAGAGGTGTAAAAAGGGGCGTGGCCTCTGAACACAACTCTGCAACGCAGCTCCCTGGCGCATACTGGAGGTACAGGGTGGGCTAGTTGGACCTCAGATACCCTCATGATTCAAGGGGACTTAATCCCCCAACTTAAAACGCGCCACGGGGCGTGTTTGCAGACATGTCACCTCAGGCCCCACCCCCTTCCTTCACCATTGCGCAAATAATCCACTAAAATCAGCCGAACTACGATTTCCGATTTACTCACCTGTTATCAGGAGAGACCTCAGTGCTGCATCTTTGAGCCCAGTACTGATCCTGAAAAGTAATTCTAACCGTACTTACCAGTAACTTGAATTTCCTTCCATAGGCTAACATTGACTGGTTTCACTTGGAAATTCTTCTAAGTGTGGAGTTTTGGAACTTTATAATATTCCTCTAAAATCAGCCAAACTACGAATTCCGATTTACTCACCTGTTATCAGGAGAGACCTCAGTGCTGCATCTTTGAGCCCAGTACTGATCCTGAAAAGTAATTCTAACCGTACTTACCAGTAACTTGAATTTCCTTCCATAGGCTAACATTGACTGGTTTCACTTGGAAATTCTTCTAAGTGTGGAGTTTTGGAACTTTATAATATTCCTCTAAAATCAGCCGAACTACGAATTCCGATTTACTCACCTGTTATCAGGAGAGACCTCAGTGCTGCATCTTTGAGCCCAGTACTGATCCTGAAAAGTAATTTTAACCGTACTTACCAGTAACTTGAATTTCCTTCCATAGGCTAACATTGACTGGTTTCACTTGGAAATTCTTCTAAGTGTGGAGTTTTGGAACATTAAAATATTCATCTAAAATCAGCCGAACTACGAATTCCGATTTACTCACCTGTTATCAGGAGAGACCTCAGTGCTGCATCTTTTAGCCCAGCACTGACCCTGAAAAGTAATTCTAACAGTACTTAACAGTAACTTGTATTTCCTTCCATAGGAATCCATTGTCTGGTTTTCAGCAGAAAAGTTTCAAAGTGTCGATTTTCACAAACTACAAATATTCCTTAAAAATCGCCTGTATGACTTAAACGCATTCTTTCAACTATTTACAGGAGATGCACCAGTGCTGGATCCAGGATCCACCACTGAGTAAGAAAAAGTAACGATAACACTACTTACCTGCTAAGTGAATTTCCTCCCATAGGATAACATTGGTGATTCTATGTGAAAAAGTTTCTGTCAACTTTTAAAATACAATAATGTTCCTTAAAAATCACTACTGTAACCAAAACGCTTTTACTCAACTGTTTACAGGAGATGTCCCAGGACTGAGTCTAGGATCCAGTCCTGTGGTTAGAAAAGTAATCCATAAAGTAACTAATTGCATTTAACTAGAAATTCCCATTGAGCTCAATGTTGCATTGTGTTTGAAATTGTGTTGCCCATTGCAACAACTGTAACTACTGTACTTAAAAGTCTATTGCCTATTTGCAAAGTATTTAAACTAAAGTAATTGATTGTGAGAAAGTATATTTTGTAATGTAATGTATAATGTAATTACAATGTAATTTAAAAAATAAAATATCTAAAAATAAATAGTTTAAAAAAATGTAGTAAATCAGTATCAAAAAAATAAATATAACAATTTATACATTTAAAAATTGTCATTTACAAAACCTTTGAAATTCACTGACAAAAACCATAGGTTTCAGACATGTTATAGTTAGGAATTAGCATTTAAAAAACCTTTGAAATTCACTGAAAAAACCATAGGTTTTATGGACAGTTATAGTTAGTTGGACATTGCACTCGTACAAAACCCGTGAAATTCCCCAGTTATAGTTAGTTCAGCTAACTATAACTCGCGCCCCCGCAGTGCACTGCTGATGACGTCACATATTACATCACTCATGACATGGTCAGTGACATCACTGATGACATCACTGATGACATCATCCAGTGACTGTGTGTTTCTGTAAAGTTTAAATATGTTTAATATATATAGGGAAAGGCGTATTGCAGAATGAGTTGGTGTATAAGTGTCTAAATGGATGATTTAGTACGTGCGTGACTGACTCTACAAGTGAGTGATTAAACGTATCTTACTGAATGCATGGGTTAGTGACTAAACTGTGTGAATGTCCGTATCCGTCTGTTTGTTGGTGTGTAAGTGGATGCATGGATTTGCGAATAGCTACATAAGTGTCTATATGGGTTATTGATTGGTTCACAGAGTATCTGTATGGCTGCCTGAGTGTTTGTGTGGGTGGGGTGTGTGTCTCTGTACATAGATGTGTGAGTGGGTGATTCACTGGGTGCATGATTTCAAGAGTGCATCTGTGATGGACTGCTTGGGTGGGTGAGTGTGTGTATGGGTGTGTTAGTGAGTGAATGTATAACTCAGTGGTACATGTGCGAGTAACTACAGATGTAAAAGGCAGTATATATGTGTGTTAGAGTATTTAAATGGCTATAAGTGAGAGTGTGTGATTGTGAGAGTGGCTGTATGGATGCATGTGTGCTTGTATCAGTTATTGTATAAGAGCGTAAGAATGTGCTAGTATTTATATGAGTAAGTGAGCTGGTGTGTGTATAACTGTATCGGTGAGTAAATGGGTGTGTGATTAATTTTTGCATGACTGACTAGGTGTGTGAGTACCTCTATGGATGAGTGGCAGTGTGTGAGTGTTTATATAGGTGTATGAGTGCATATGATAATCCTGTACTGAGTGACTGTAAGTATGAGTGACTGTACGGGTGAGTGAGTGGATGTGTGTGTAGACCTAAGAATCAGTGAGTGGGTATGTAGTTATTGGTGTTGGAGTGTCTATGGTTTTGCAAATAGCAGTCTGTAATTTAGAGTGGGTGTATGAAAGGTTATATTAGGGTGTGAGGAGGTGCATCAGATTATCACGTAGATGATGTCATCAGTGATGTCATTTGAGATGTCATCAGTGATGTCATCAGTGATGTCACTGACCATGTCATGAGTGATGTAATATGTGATGTCATCAGCAGTGCTTTGCGAGGCGCGAGTTATAGTTAGCTGAACTAACTATAACGGGGAATTTCACGGGTTTTGTACGAGTGCAATGTCCAACTAACTATAACTGTCCATAAAACCTATGGTTTTTTCAGTGAATTTCAAAGGTTTTTTAAATGCTAATTTCTAACTATAACGCCCGTGAAACCTATGGTTTTTTCAGTGAATATATATATATATATATAGGTTTTAAAGGGAGCCATAGACCCTCTATCTAATCTATCTAATTGTTAGGAGCGTAAGAAAAATTCAGTATCAGTTGATAACTGGGGTTGGCTTCCGAAGATTCTTACTACAGGTAAAGCTGGAGCGAACAATTGATGCCTAAATAGTTAGACCAATATCATTAAACCTTTTTATATCTGCTCATGGAATACTCACGGTCTAACAACTTTGCTTGAGGACCAAGACATGGCAACCTTCATAAAGAACTTTGAAGTTCTAATGTTCCAGGAAACGTAGAATATGTCTAAAGCTCCGCTTATTGGATATTATGAGTACAGAAACTTTGCATCTCGCTCATCTGCCTATGGTCGCGCAAGTGGTGGTCTATCCACCTATGTGTCATTGGCCCTGGATATAAAGCACCATGAAATTGATTTTCAGCTAGCATGGCTCCTATGTATTAAAATGGACTTCAAACAACCAATAATATTTTTAAATATTTATTTAAGCACAAAAAGTTCTGTTAGACTATCCCAATTTACTGCATTGTGGGAAGTATCAAAACTTTGAAATATCAATATCCAGCTACTATGTTATTCATCTCAGGAGACTTTAACATGCATTTGCTCTTTAAATACCGAGCCGATAAACCAAGTAGAGCTTTTATGCAGATGTGTCGTTTCCAGTTTAACAAATATAGGGCCAGATGTATGACCCGTTTTTGCATGCGCAAACGGGTTTCAAGTAGGTGGTAATGCATTCGCAAATGGGAAGGGGTCCCCAGGGGACCCCTTCCCCTTTGCAAATGCATGCGAAATTATTTTTAAGGGCAGGCAGTGGTCCCAGGGACCACTGCCTGCCCTAAAAATTAAGCAAAACGTTTCATTTTTTTTTTTTTAAATGCATCCCGTTTTCCTTTAAGGAAAACGGGCTGCATTTAAAAAAAAAACTGCTTTATTTAAAAGCAGTCCCAGGCATGGTGGTCTGCTGAGCCCAGCAGGCCACCATCCCTGGAAGGGCTGGCATTCCCAATGGGCTCGCAAATTGCGAGAGACTCATTAATATAAATGAGCCTCGCAATTTGAGACCCCATTGGGAATCGCAAACAGTGTTAAACACACTGTTGTACATTTCATTTAGCGCCTCGCAATTTGCAACTCGCAATGTGTCATAAATTGCGAGGCGCTAAATGAAATGGTCGTACATATGGCCCATAATCTCATGTTAATAAAGGAAGACATACAAAATAGTACTGAGAGCGTTCCAACATTTAAAAATTCACGGCAACACTCAATTATTGATTACACCTTCATCTCAAAGGATCTTGTATCGTCTCTCAGCGACTACCAGGTGATCCCAAGAGTAGAAAGTGACCATAACCGACAAATAATATCACTGGTCTTATCGGTTCATTATTTGCCCGAGTCAAGGTCTATGGTAACCAGGCCAACGGCCTACAATCTGAGAAGGTTAGTGTGGGATTCATCAAATCACTCGGAAATTTGGGAATTTATAGAACCATCAATCGCTACAGCGATAACAAAGAAAAGTCAAGGAAAGTCAATGGTTGAAATCTGGCCCTGTTTCTGTGCTTCCTTGCTAGATCGTTTCCCCTCGACAAAAACATCACGAGGACACCATATAGGGCCAAAAAGATCTGGATGGTATACAACTAGGTTACACCAGCAAAAAAGGGAACTTAATAAAGCTACACGGGCAATCCTCAGGCAACCGAATTGTGGCCTCAATTCTTCTAAATTGAGCAGTTTAAAACTTCTGAGAAGAAAATACAAAAATGAAATATGGAAAGCCAAATATACACACTCTGAGGGAATATGGTCCAAGTTGCACTTTGCCAGCAAAACAAAAAATCTGAAAGCATTTTGGGGACTAATAAATAACCTTGAATACGGTAGCAGAAGAGCGAACAGCGCAAACATTCCTGATTCATGCTGGGCAACTTTTATCCGCAACTTATACGGGGCCCCTTCAGATGTAGCTCTCAGTAATAACATCAATTATCCACAGAGAAATGGAAACAGCAGAGCAATCAGAAATGACCAGCACCACAACGTAGCAAAATTGTCAGCCATGGAATCATGGAAAGTACATCAAGTCAAAATGGCAATAAGTAGGATAAGATCAAATGGCGCGCCAGGCCCCAACGGGATTCCGAACTCGGTCTTCAAGGCTAAGACAGATCTTTGGTCAGAAATCCTGACACCTTTGTTCAATGATGTTGTAAAATTTAAAATGGTCCCCGAATCATGGCAGGGAAGCATAATCCAACCAATGCACAAAAGTGGCCCACTAGATGATCCAGCTAACTACAGGCTGATTGCCCTAACAGATGTGGAGGCAAAGATTTTCTCTGGTTGTCTGCTCAACGATCTGGAAGAATGGGCCGCTAAAGAAGAAATTATTCCAATATTCCAAACTGGTTTTCGAAGGGGCGAGTCAACGATTACGAACTTGACCTTATTGATTTTATTATCTGAAAGAGCAAAGCATAAAAAGCAAAAGTTATATATTTGTTTTGTTGATCTTAAGGCCGCTTTTGATTCTGTTCCCCGCAATTTACTTTGGGCGAAGCTATCTGCATGGGGCATGCCAAACCAACTGTTAGATATGATAAAATTGTTATATTCCAATAAGTGGGTCCAGGTTAAGGTGGGGGATGGAAGCTGTATAACTCGCTGATTTAAAACGTATAGTGGTCTTAAACAAGGTTGTGTTTTAGCCCCTTGTCTTTTTACTCTTTTTATGGACGATTTACAGTCACACTTTAAAAATGTAAATGCTCATTCGCCTAACCTTCCAGGACAAAATATAAAATATCTACAGTACGCAGATGACACTATATTTTTAAGCCATACTCCCATAGGCTTGCGAAGATTAATAAATTATTTTAACTACTATATATTAGCCAATGATTTACTGATGAACACCAAAAAAACAAAAATAATGACGATTGGTTCGACTAAATCAGATATGAGAGTTTGGAAAATTAATGGTTTAAAGATTGAAACTGTAAAATGTTATAAATATTTAGGAATTACATTTGACGACAGATTGTCTTTTAAACAGCATTTTCTTAACTTAAAAGCGAAAGCTACGGCGCTGACTTTTGCTTTCAGATAGGTGAGAGACAAGCTGACATGTCCGAACCATGAACACTTTCTTAAGGTAATAAAAGCGAAGCAGATTCCTTCTCTGGCTTATGGGTCAGTGATTTTTTTAGGAAAAGATTAAAAAATTCTTGACAATTTACAGATAAAAGTTTTTAAATCGGTCTTCAGGGTTCCAAAGAACATCGGGCATGCCAATGTAAGACTGGAATTTGGTCTGAAAAGACAAACTTTAAAAAGACAATCTGCTTTCTTCAAATCTTTATACTCCTTCTTTTGTTCAGACCCAGGCACACTTGCGAAGCTCTGCTGGCAGGAAATAATAGGATATGAGAATGCTGAGGGTTGGAGATCGTATCTAATGGAGAGCCTAAATAATTTTAAGTCTCAGCCTTATGGAGATGTAGCTAGAAATAAAGTCGTGTTCAGACAGACACTAAACCAATCAGCTAATTTCCTAACAACTCTATTGGATAAGGATAAGCTTGCTAAAAAAAGCCATGCATGGTCAGTTATTAATTCATTCACCAAATTGGAGCCACATTTTTATCTTATTTCCCATTTAAAACCATCTATAAGAGACAAATTTTTGCTGCTACGATTTGGGAGATATCCCACAAAGGATGGAACCCCCCCATGGGTACACACTTGGCCCTCAAACAGCTGTAGGCTATGTGGTTTTCATAATGAATCACTATTGCATATCTTATCCATTTGTCCTCAACTGCTAGAAGAGAGGAAAGCCCTATTAAAATCCATCCTTAAAGAAAACGGGGTGAGGACATGTTGCCAAGCAATTACTACTTGTCTCTCCGGGAAATCGGCTCATTTGACCACAGAGTTTGTAAAGTTTATTCTTATTGCAGAAAAAAAGTTAACCCTATAGTGTGCCACCCGATTTCAGGGGCCTGTGGTAACCAATAATTGCCCTGTTCAATGATGCTGTCCCAAAGATGTTATTGTCAACTATACCCCCATAATCTGGCAATTATATAGAATGTTGATTGACGTTAGAAAGGCTTCTTTGAAAAGGTTTGTACAATGGCACTGTATCTATGGCATTTTAATTATGGCATTTTATTTATTTATTTATTTTTGACTTAAAAAAAGGGGTAGTTTAAGCAATTCTTAGAAGACTTTGAGAAAGGCTCCATTTAAAAAGGAACTGCACAGTTGCACCTTATCTATGGTTTTTTAATTATGATATTCTTAGCTTTGAATTTCAAAATACGGGGTAGCGTAAGCAATTCTAGCAAAACATTTTAGAAATTTTAATTATTAGTTGTATAAATAATGTAGCATCGTCTTTTGTGACTGGTGTGAAGCATATGACTTCTAATATTATATTCTTGCAATGTTTACATATAAAGGCACTTTACCAATGGCACTTTAAATTAAGATCTGGAGAAAAAATCTCCAAAATGCTGCCTAAATATGGTGTGATCACTGAATTGAAATATAATGTATCTTCTACATTATTTTACACCTTACAATGTTTTGTTGTGTCCATGCACAATTTAATGTTTTTTTATATATACTTCATGTTTGTAATGATTTTTATTAATCAACAATAAAGTATTTTCTTCGATATATATATTATGCTTTAAATATGTTTGGGAGTTGCTACACTTCAATACCGCCATCTGGTTGTGAATTAGTATGTTTTTTATGTTCACTATAGTCACATGGTGGTTAGGTTTCCTTTAAATATTTCAAAGCGTGATCATGTGATCAAGGCCATAGTCCACGGCCGAAACGCGTCATGGGCAGCATAAGCTTGGAATAAACACTTGAATTATTCAGCACCAGCATTATTTGGAGTCCGTTTGATCTGTTCGTGCATCATTTGCACTTGGATTGTGTTTGCGATATATATATATATATATATATATATATATATATATATATATAATCTACTGGCGGTCGCCAGTAGATAGTTATAGTTAGGACCTATTTTCCATAGGAAATCCGCAACATTCTATTTGAAATAACTCTTGCGTCGGTTGACGAATCTTCGCGAAATTTTCAAACTTTATGGCCCGCTCCGGTCCGCTCCTACCCTGAAAGTTTCGGGGTAATTCGTCAAGTGGGGGCTGAGAAAAAAGGGGGTCCCAAAGCGTGTTTTCCCCATTCATTTTCCCATAGGAAACTTTAGCCACGGCTACAGCCCGAACTGCTGAACGGAATTACACCAAATTTGGCAAAGAGGTAGTTCTTGGTTCAGAAAGAACCCTTTTGTTAAATGGTGTAAATCCGTTCAGTAGTTGCTGAGAAAATCAAAAGTAAAAACACATATATATCTGGGCGGAGCCTAACCACACATGTCATCGTGAGATCTGATTGGCTGTCAGCACTTCATCCTGGAATTGCTGGCAGCCATCTTGGGACCAATATAAATGATAGTACCCCATTGAAATGCATTGTAGTGAATCGAAGATTTTGAGGGTTACCAAAAGGAGAACTATAAAGGGTGATAACAAACTTTAGTTACATTAGAATTCATTTGTTGATGGTACCATACTAATTTCAGGAATTGTGGTGTGTTCTAAGGTGATTTTACCCTGTGAAAAACCTTCTGCTGGGATATCATGAATCATGTTTGAGAGAAAACTATTTTCACATGCTTGTCCCATACAGTTTTGGAAGGTGCTCCAGAAGCTAAAATGAGAGCATATTTTCTGTAA
The DNA here is from genome assembly GCA_963921515.1 of Calotriton arnoldi. Lineage (NCBI taxonomy): Eukaryota > Metazoa > Chordata > Amphibia > Caudata > Salamandridae > Calotriton > Calotriton arnoldi. The sequence continues at coordinate 52,148 of CAWUFW010017088.1, forward strand.
ATTCACATTATCTTTCTCAGTCATGTGAGAATGAAGTCTGACATTCTCAGTAAAACATGTACATCCAACAAGGGCAGAGACTGTCAGTTGATTCCTTTGTGTTCTACTGCAGCTTCCCAGAGTGTTCTAAAGAACAACTAGAGTGCTAACAGCCTTACTTATGACAAAAGTATGGCACACCTGAAGCCATCTTGATTGGAATAAACTGGTAACACTTAAAACATTTAATTTAAAAAGGAACAAAATGATGGGGTTCATCTTGTCATAGAAATTATGGTTAGTGCTCTGGAAAGAAAAATTAGGACCTGTTTCAAGTGTGATCTCAAATATCTTCCCGTTATATTTCAACAGGAGCAGCCTGTCAGTTGATGCCTTTGTGTTCTACTGCAGCTTCCCAGAGTGTTCTAAAGAACAACTAGTGCGCTAACAGTCTTACTTATGACAAAAGTATGGCACACCTGAAGCCATCTTGATTGGAATAAACTGGTAACACTTAAAACATTTAATTTAAAAGGAACAAAATGAGGGGGTTCATTTTGCCATAGAAATTATGGTTAGTGCTGTAGAAAGAAAAATTAGGACATGTTTTAAGTGAGATCTCAAATATCTTCCTGTTATATTTCAACAGGAGCAGCCTGTCAGTTGATGTCTTTGTGTTCTACTGCAGCGTCCCAGAGTGTTCTAAAGAACAACTAGAGTGCTAACAGCCTTACTTATGATAAAAGTATGGCACACCTGAAGCCATCTTGATTGGAATAAACTGGTAACACTTAAAACATTTAATTTAAAAAGGAACAAAATGAGGGGGTTCATTTTGCCATAGAAATTATGGTTAGTGCTGCAAAAAGAAAATTTAGTGCATGTTTTAAGTGAGATCTCAAATCCTCTTCTATTTCATTAGAAAATTCTGACATGCAGACTGAAACAATCACTTTCAATACCAGCAGTAGACTTCCAGTTAACTCCTTGGTTATGGCAAATGTGTGACACATCTGAATGCCTTCTTGATGGAATCAAAGTAAAAAACTGAAAGCATTTCCTACTGAGGAGACTGCAGTAAATGAGGAAATTAGGAAACTTCATAACAAAGAAGTCTTCCAAAATGGCCACCAGTGAAAAAAGAGCCCAAATGTAGCACAAATATTACCCAGATGTAGCCCACATATAGCCCAATGACAAAAGTGTGCAAAACACTTTTTATTTTTAGTTTTTGCAGTTTTATGTAGTGCAGACTGGTCAGGTATTGGAGCGTTGCATCTTAAAACATGACCCCCTACACTACAAAAACACCACTGCACTACCCTAAACCCTAAAACACTACCCCCAGCACGAACCCCTACACTACACAAGCACCACTGCACTATCCTAAACCCTAAAACACTACCCCCAGCATGACCCCTACACTACACAAACACCACTGCACTACCCTAAACCCTAAAACACTACCCCAACACCAATGCACTAACCTAAATCCTAAAACACTACCCCCAGCACGACCCCCTACACTACCCAAACACCACTGTACTACCCTAAAACATGACCCCTACACTACACAAACACCACTGCACTACCCTAAACCCTGAAACACCACCCCCAGCACGACCCCCTACACTGCCCGAACACCACTGCACTGCCCTAAACCCTGAAACACCACCCCCAGCACGACCCCCTACACTGCCCGAACACCACTGCACTGCCCTAAACCCTGAAACACCATCCCCAGCACGACCCCCTACACTGCCCGAACACCACTGCACTGCCCTAAACCCTGAAACACCACCCCCTGCACGATCCCCTACACTGCCCGAACACTACTGCACTGCCCTAAACCCTGAAACACCACCCCCAGCACGACCCCATACACTGCACGAACACCACTGCACTGCCCTAAACCCCGAAACACTACCCCCAGCAAGACTCCCTACACTGCCCGAACACCACTGCACTGCCCTAAACCCTGAAACATCACCCCCAGCAAGACCCCCTACACTGCCCGAACACCACTGCCCTAAACCCTGAAACACCACCCCCAGCAAGACCCCCTACACTGCCCGAACACCACTGCACTGCCCTAAACCCTGAAACACCACCCCCAGCATGACCCCCTACACTGCCCGAACACCACTGCACTGCCCTAAACCCTGAAACACCACCCCCAGCACGACCCCCTACACTGCCCGAACACCACTGCACTGCCCTAAACCCTGAAACACCAGCCCCAGCACGACCACCTACACTGCCCGAACACCACTGCACTGCCCTAAACCCTGAAACACCAGCACAAGCACGACCCCCTACAATGCCCGAACACCACTGCACTGCCCTAAACCCTGAAACACCAGCCCCAGCACGACCGCCTACACTGCCCAAAAATCACTGCACTGCCCTAAACCCTGAAACACCAGCCCCAGCACGACCCCCTACACTGCCCGAACACCACTGCACTACCCTAAACCCTCAAACACCAGCCCCAGCACGACCCCTACACTGCCCGAACACCACTGCACTGCCCTAAACCCTGAAACACCAGCCCCAGCAAGACCCCCTACACTGCCCTAACACCACTGCACTGCCCTAAACCCTGAAACACCACCCCCAGCAAGACCCCCTACACTGCCCGAACACCACAGCACTAAAGCCTGAAACACCACCCCCAGCAAGACCACCTACACTGGCCGAACACCACTGCACTGCCCTAAACCCTGAAACACCACCCCCTGCATGACCCCTACACTGCCCAAACAACACTGCACTGCCCTAAACCCTGAAACACCACCCCCTGCACGACCCCCTACACTGCCCGAACACCACTGCACTGCCCTAAACCCTGAAACACCACCCCTCAGCACGACACCCTACACTGCCCGAACACCACTGCACTGCCCTAAACCCTGAAACACCACCCCCAGCACGACCTCCTACACTGCCGGAACACCACTGCACTGCCCTAAACCCTGAAACACCACCCCCAGCACGACCCCCTTCACTGCCTGAACACCACTGCCCTAAACCCTGAAACACCACCCCCTACACTACACGAACACCACTGCACTGCCCTAAACCCCGAAACACCACCTCCAGCAAAACCCCCTACACTGCCTGAACACCATTGCTCTGCCCTACATCCTGAAACACTAGCCCCAGCACGACCCCCTACACTGCCTGAACACCACTGCACTGCCCTAAACCCTGAAACACCACCCCCAGCACGACCCCCTACACTGCCCGAATACCACTGCACTGCCCTAAACCCTGAAACACCAGCCCCAGCAAGACCCCTACACTGCCCGAACACCACTGCACTGCCCTAGACTCTGAAACACCAGCCCCAGCAAGACCCCCTACACTGCCCGAACACCACTGCACTGCCCTAAACCCTGAAACACCAGCCCCAGCATGACCCCCTACACTGCCCGAACACCACTGCACTGCCCTAAACCCTGAAACACCACCCCCTGCACGACCCCCTACACTGCCCGAACACCACTGCACTGCCCTAAACCCTGAAACACCACCCCTCAGCACGACACCCTACACTGCCCGAACACCACTGCACTGCCCTAAACCCTGAAACACCACCCCCAGCACGACCTCCTACACTGCCCGAACACCACTGCACTGCCCTACACCCTGAAACATCAACCCCAGCAAGACCCCCTACACTGCCTGAACACCACTGCCCTAAACCCTGAAACACCACCCCGTACACTACACGAACACCACTGCACTGCCCTAAACCCTGAAACACCACCTCCAGCAAAACCCCTACACTGCCTGAACACCATTGCTCTGCCCTAAATCCTGAAACACTAGCCCCAGCACGACCCCCTACACTGCCTGAACACCACTGCACTGCCCTAAACCCTGAAACACCACCCCCAGCACGACCCCCTACACTGCCCGAATACCACTGCACTGCCCTAAACCCTGAAACACCAGCCCCAGCAAGACCCCCTACACTGCCCGAACACCATTGCACTGCCCTAGACTCTGAAACACCAGCCCCAGCAAGACCCCTACACTGCCCGAACACCACTGCACTGCCCTAAACCCTGAAACACCATCCCCAGCATGACCCCCTACACTGCCCGAACACCACTGCACTGCCCTAAACCCTGAAACACCAGCCCCAGCACGACCACCTACACTGCCCGAACACCACTGCACTGCCCTAAACCCTGAAACACCAGCCCGAGCACGACCCCCTACAATGCCCGAACACCACTGCACTGCCCTAAACCCTGAAACACCAGCCCCAGCACGACCGCCTACACTGCCCAAAAACCACTGCACTGCCCTAAACCCTGAAACACCAGCCCCAGCACGACCCCCTACACTGCCCGAACACCACTGCACTACCCTAAACCCTCAAACACCAGCCCCAGCACGACCCCCTACACTGCCCGAACACCACTGCACTGCCCTAAACCCTGAAACACCAGCCCCAGCAAGACCCCTACACTGCCCGAACACCACTGCACTGCCCTAAACCCTGAAACACCACCCCCAGCAAGACCCCCTACACTGCCCGAACACCACAGCACTAAAGCCTGAAACACCACCCCCAGCAAGACCACCTACACTGGCCGAACACCACTGCACTGCCCTAAACCCTGAAACACCACCCCCTGCATGACCCCCTACACTGCCCAAACAACACTGCACTGCCCTAAACCCTGAAACACCACCCCCTGCATGACCCCTACACTGCCCGAACACCACTGCACTGCCCTAAACCCTGAAACACCAACCCTCAGCACGACACCCTACACTGCCCGAACACCACTGCACTGCCCTAAACCCTGAAACACCACCCCCAGCACGACCTCCTACACTGCCGGAACACCACTGCACTGCCCTAAACCCTGAAACACCACCCCCAGCACGACCCCCTACACTGCCCGAACACCACTGCACTGCCCTAAACCCTGAAACATCAACCCCAGCAAGACCCCCTACACTGCCTGAACACCACTGCCCTAAACCCTGAAACACCACCCCCTACACTGCACGAACACCACTGCACTGCCCTAAACCCTGAAACACCACCTCCAGCAAAACCCCCTACACTGCCTGAAAACCATTGCTCTGCCCTAAATCCTGAAACACTAGCCCCAGCACGACCCCCTACACTGCCCGAACACCACTGCACTGCCCTAAACCCTGAAACACCACACCCAGCACGACCCCCTACACTGCCCGAACACCACTGCACTGCCCTAAACCCTGAAACACCAGCCCCAGCAAGCCCCCACACTGCCCGAACACCACTGCACTGCCCTAGACTCTGAAACACCAGCCCCAGCAAAACCCCTACACTGCCAGAACACCACTGCACTGCCCTAAACCCTGAAACACCAGCCCCAGCATGACCCCCTACACTGCCCGAACACCACTGCACTGCCCTAAACCCTGAAACACCAGCCCCAGCACGACCACCTTCACTGCCCGAATACCACTGCACTGCCCTAAACCCTGAAACACCAGCCCCAGCACAACCCCTACACTGCCCGAACACCACTGCACTGCCCTAAACCCTGAAACACCAGCCCCAGCACAACCCCCTACACTGCCCGAACACCACTGCACTGCCCTAAACCCTGAAACACCAGCCCCAGCATGACCCCCTACACTGCCCGAACACCACTGCACTGCCCTAAACCCTGAAACACCAGCCCCAGCACGACCCCCTACACTGCCCGAACACCACTGCACTGCCCTAAACCCTGAAACACCACCCCCTGCACGACCCCCTACACTGCCCGAACACCACTGCACTGCCCTAAACCCTGAAACACCACCCCTGCACCGCCCCCTACACTGCCCGAACACCACTGCACTGCCTAAACACTGAAACACCACCCCCTGCACCGCCCCCTACACTGCCCGAACACCACTGCACTGCCCCAAACCCTGAAACACCACCCCCAGCACGACCCCTACACTGCCCGAACACCACTGCCCTAAACCCTGAAACACCACCCCTGCATGACCCCCTACACTGCCCGAACACCACTGCACTGCCCTAAACCCTGAAACACCACCCCCTACACTGCCCGAACACCACTGCACTGCCCTAAACCCTGAAACACCACCACCAGCACGACCCCCTACACTACCCGAACACCACTGCACTGCCCTAAACCCTAAAACACCACCCCCAGCATTACCCCCTACACTGCCCAAACACCACTGCACTGCCCTAAACCCTAGAACACTACCCCCAGCATGACCCCCTACACTACCCGAACACCACTGCACTACCCTAAACCCTAAAATACTACCCCCAGCACAACCCCCTACACTACCCGAAAACCACTGCACTGCCCTAAACCCTAAAACACTCCCCCCAGCACGACCCCCTACACTACCCAAACACCACTGCACTGCCCTAAACCCTAAAACACTCCCCCAGCACGACCCCCTACACTACCCAAACACCAATGCACTACCCTAATCCCTAAAACACTACCCCCCGCATGACCCCCTACACTACCCTAAACCCTAAAACACTACCCCCACACGACTCCCTACACTACCCAAAGACCACTGCACTACCCTAAACCCTAAAACACGACCTCCTACACTACACAAACACCACTGCACTACCCTAAACCGTAAAACACTACCCCCTACACTACACAAACACCACTACACTACTCTAAACCCTAAAAAACTACCCCCAGCACGAACCACTACACTACCCAAACACCACTGCACTTCCCTAAACCCTAAAAACTACCCCCAGCAGTACCCCTACACTACCCATACACCACTGCACTACCCTAAACCCTAAAACACTACCCCCAGCAGTACCCCTACACTACCCAAACACCACTGCACTACCCTAAATCACTACCCCCAGCACAACCCCCTACACTACCCAAACACCACTGCACTACCCTAAACCCTAAAACACTACCCCCAGCACGACCCCCTACACTACCCAAACACCACTGCACTACCCTAAACCCTAAAACACTCCCCCAGCACGACTCCCTACACTACCCAAACACCACTGCACTACCCTAATCCTAAATCTACCCCCAGCATGACCCCCTACACTACACAAACACCACTGCACTACCCTTAACCCTAAAACACTACCCCCAGTACGACCCTCTTCACTACCTAAACACAACTGCACAATTTGTTACAGGCGTTGCAACGCAGGCCTGTGGTGCTTACTGGAAGTACCTAGTGGGCTAGTTGGGCCCCAGGGACCCTCAGGATTCAAGGTGACCTAATCCCCCAACTTAAAACGCACCACGGGCGCGTTTGCACAGTGGTGAAGGGAGGGGCGGGGCCTCAGGTGACATGTGCGCAAACACGCCCTGTGGTGCGTTTTAAGTTGGGGAATTAATTCCCTTTGAATCCTGAGGGACCCTGGGGCCAACTAGCCCACCAGGTACCTTCAGTAAGCACAACAGAGTTGCGTTGCAGAGAGGTGAAAAAGGTGCGTGGCCTCGGAACGCCTCTCTGCAACTCAGCTCTGTGGTCCTAACTGTAGGTACCTGGGGGCTAGTTGGGCCCCAGGGACCCTCAGAATTCAAGGAGACTTAATCCCGCAACTTAAAACGCGCCACGGGGTGCGTTTGCACACATGTCACCTCAGGCCCCCTCCCTTCACCACTGTGCAAACGCGCCCTGTAGCGCGTTTTAAGAGGTAGTTTTAATCCCCCTGCCCTATTATGTACTAGGGACTTGCAGAGGAGGTCATGCTAATCACAGGGGTACCCCAACGCATAGTGTTCCCTAGTGTATGTAGGTGTTTTCACTGTATTCTAAGTGTCTTTTAGCATAGCACTGGCTCTGGTTAGTCAGAGTCAATTACCACCAGTACCCGTCTGAAAAAGTTGTGGGCACAGGATGATTTTGCAACAAGGCCTCTTTCTGCTCCTCTGTTGGTTCTTTCTGCACATCTTTTGCTTCTTTCTGTGCGTTTTTTCTTCTTTCTTCACATGTCCTACCTCTGTAGGCATAGTTAGAAACTAGAATTTAAAAAAACCTTTGAAATTCACTTAAAAAATCATAGGTTTCAGGCACGATATAGTTAGAAATGAGCATTTAAAAAACCTTTGAAATTCACTGAAAAAACCATAGGTTTCAGACACGTTATAGTTAGAAATTAGCATTTAAAAAACCTTTGAAATTCACTGAAAAAACCATAGGTTTTAGGGACAGTTATAGTTAGTTGGACATTTCACTCGTACAAAACCATAGAAATTCCCCCGTTATAGTTAGTTCAGCTAACTATAACTCGCGCCCTCGCAATTCACTGCTGATGACGTCACATATTACATCACTCATGACATGGTCAGTGACATCACTGATGACATCACTGATGACATCTCAAATGACATCACTGATGACATCATCCATGTGATAATTTCATGCATCTTCTCACACCCTAATATAACTTTTGATACACCCACTCTAAATTACAGACTGCCATTCTCAAAACCATAGACACTCCAACACCAAAAACTACATACCCACTCACTGATTCTTAGGTCTACACACACATCCACTCACTCACCCGTACAGTCACTCATACTTAGTCACTCAGTACAGGACTATCATATGCACTCATACACCTATATAAACACTCACACACCGCCACTCATCCATAGAGGTACTCACACACCTAGTCAGTCATGCAAAAACTTAATCACACACCCATTTACTCACCTATACAGTTATACACACACCAGCTCACTTACTCATACAAATACTAGCACATTCTTACGCTCTTATACAATCACTGATACAAGTACACACTCATCCATACAGCCACTCTCACAATCACACACTCTCACTTATACCCATTTATATACTCCAACACACATATATACTGCCTTTCACATATGTAGTTACTCACACATGTACCACTGAGATATACATTCAATCACTAACACACCCATACACACACTCACCCACCCATACAGTCCATCACAGATGCACTCTTGAAACCATGCACCCAGTGAATCACCAACTCACACATCTATGCACAGAGTCACACACACCCCACCCACACAAACACTCAGGCACCCATACAGATACTCAGACAATCAATCAATAACCCATGTAGACACTCATGTAGCTATTCAGAAAGCCATGCAGCCGCTTACAAACCAACAGACAGACGGATACAGACATTCACACAGTTTAGTCACTAACCCATGCATTCAGTAAGATACATTTAATCACTCACTTGTAGAGTCAGTCACTCACGTACTAAATCATCCATTCAGACACTTATACACCCACTCATTCTTCAATACGCCTTTCCCTATATATATTAAACATATTTAAACTTTACAGAAACACACAGTCACTGGATGATGTCATCAGTGATGTCATTTGAGATGTCATCAGTGATGTCATCAGTGATGTCACTGACCATGTCATGAGTGATGTAATATGTGATGTCATCAGCAGTGCATTGCGGGCGCGAGTTATAGTTAGCTGAACTAACTATAACGGGGAAATTTCTATGGTTTTGTACGAGTGAAATGTCCAACTAACTATAACTGTCCCTAAAACCTATGGTTTTTTCAGTGAATTTCAACGGTTTTTAAATGCTAATTTCTAACTATAACGTGTCTGAAACCTATGGTTTTTTCAGTGAATATATATATATATACATATATACCTACATTCTACCATTTAGCACTAACTGTGAGGGGTGTGGGATGATGGGTATGATTTTCGTGCCTTCTCCACACTTTGGTACTCATTAGGCACTTGACCGGATTAGCCTCTGCTCCCCTGTGGCTGTTTGCTTTTCCCCTATTGTTTGCTTATGGTTATTTTCTCCCTTTTCCCCATTTAATCTCTGTCACCGGTTGTCCAGTGCACTCCCCGGATGCCATTTGATTTTCGTTCGTCCCTCTCCCCTTCAGCAATGTTGCTTGTTCCCACGTCATTACTTTGTATTGTATTTGTTTTGTTTTATTTCTTGCGCTGAACCACTAATATATTGCTGACTACTCTATTTGTGGGGGACTTAGCACTGATCGAATATGCTCCATATTTTTTTAAGTATGTCGTGTTTTTGTAAAAAAAAATTAAAAAAAATAAGCTCTAAGACACAAACTGGAAAAAGGCTTACATTGTTATAATTGGCGTCCAGTAACCCTTGATTGCAGTGGGACTACAGAAAAAGTTCCCTCACCTTCTGTTCTATACTCATTGAGAAAGAACACCATCCTTTTCACCCTTCAGTGATTGAAGATACAATCTGTTATGCTCATACACTGTGGAACTGAAAACAGGCATTTCTGGTCAACCCTCTTATAAAGTGGATACAGTCGGAATCTTCATTGAGGTGACAAGGAGCATTGTTTCTTTTGTTGATCCCTCAGTGACAAAGAACATGCAAATGCGTGTGTCTGAGAGCTTGTGAACTTTATGATGTTCTATGAATTGTGAAATGCTGCTGCCATTTTTCAGTTGTTGGTCAACCATGTGGTAGCTAGCAAGAATGAATCCAGTGTGATGATGTACCTCTATTCAGTGCCAGGTGGGAGAAACATTAGATTCACTTAAATCATTTAGATCAGGCTGTCAAGAGAGCCAGTCTGAGCCTCAAGGCATATATGAATAGATAAGGCGGAGTTTGGTGACCAACTTAGACAACTAAAGATGTTGAGGCAAAATTCAAAATATTCAGGCCATAATTAGGCCATGATTTAGGCCATTGTCCGGGTGGGGGCCCACGGGCTCATGAAAGAATTACCTATACATATAGTTAAAAAAAATAATAATAATAATATAATATTATCAAAAATATATGTATACATATTTAAATATACCAACAAAATAAAATGTTTTTAAAAAAACCAATTTATTTTAAAATAAAAAGTAAACAAACATTTTTAAAAATGTAATTATAAATAATTTACAAACAAAAAATATTGACATTTTCAAATATTATTATTATAATAAATCAAACACATAATTATCTAAATAACATAAAATACATTATTTAATATTAAAATAAATACATATACATTTCCCACTACATTATTCTAAATAAATATAAAAATAAGTACTCCCACCTAACACAACACAACAATAAAAAAATTCTTTACATCACACAAAAATAAGAATTACTACTCTAACTACAATAAATATAAAATTAATTAAAATGTAACATTGGAAAATACGACAATTTACTATTCCCAGTGGAATTAACACAACAATAAATTAACAAAAAAATAATAATATTCCCACTCCAGTCAGTGCAACAGTAGGGAAAGTGTATAGATTGCGAAGGGAAAAAATTAATATTCCCACTCCAGTCAGTGCAACTGTAGGGAAAGTGTTGGCTTGCAGAGGGGAAAAATTTAATATTCCCACTCCAGTCAGTGCAAGTGTAGGGAAAGTGTTGGATCGCGGAGGGGTAACGTTTACTATTTCCACTCCAGTCAGTGCAACAGTAGGGAAAGTGTTGGATTGCGGAGTAGAAAAATGTAATATTCCCACTCCAGTCAGTGCAACTGTAGGGAAAGCGTTGGATTGCAGAGGGGGAAAAATGTAATATTCCTACTGCAGTCAGTGTAACAGTAGGGAAAGTGTTGGATTGCGGAGGGCTAAAATGTACTATTCCCCCTCAGTCAGTGCAACAGTAGGGAAAGTGTTCGATTGCAAAGGGCTAAAATTTACTATTCCCACTTCAGTCAGTGCAATAGTCGGAAAAGTGTTGGATTGAGGAGGAGTAAAATTTACTATTCCCACTCCAGTCAGTGCAACAGTAGGAAAAGTGTTGGATGGTGGAGGGGTAACATTTACTTATCCCACTCCTCTCAGTGCAATAGTAGGGAAAGTGTTCGATTGCAGAGGGCTAAAATGTACTATTCCCACTCCGGTCAGTGCAATAGTAGAGAAAGTGTTGGATTGCGGAGGGGTAAAATTTGCTACTTCCACTCCAGTCAGTGCAACATTAAAAACAAGTAAAATATCTTAAACAAAATGAAAATAATTTAAAAACAGTAAATAAATAAAAAAATATGTTAAATACAAAATAGAAATATATGTAATATTAAAAATGTAAAATTAATTTACTTCATACCCCATACCCCTACAAAACCCACCACCCACATCTAAATGTAAAAAAGACTTGCACAATTAACATAATTATTTATCAATTAAACAAATATTATTTATGAAAATCTAAATCTAAATGTATTAAAATGTATCAACTTCCCACCCTTTACCCATGTAAACTCCACAACCCCAACCCAAAATTGAACAAAACAAACTATTAATAACACAATTAAATTAATTATTTTACAATCAAATAATTATTAGTATTTCACAAGTAATAAGCAGCTAAAATAAAATAGTTTACTCCCCATCCTTTACCCCTTTAAATCCCACAACCCAAACCTAAGAAACATTTAATTAAACAAATAACAAAATGAATTATCAATTAATTAATCTTAATTAACAATTCATTATTAAAAAATAAATTGCTTCCCACCCTTTACCTCTATAAACCCCACAACTCACACCTAAAAAACATTTTTGCACAATTAACATAATTAATCATCAATTAATTAATTAATATTAATTAGGAACTAATTATTAATAAAATTAAAATAAATTACTTCCCACCATCTACCCCATAACCCCACACATAAAAAAATTAATTACACAATTAACATAATTAATTATCAATCAATTCATTATTAATTAACAACTAATTATTAATAAATTTAAAACAAATTAGTTCCCACCCTTTACCCCATAACCCCACAACCCACACCTAAAAAAAAAAATTACACAATTAACAAAAGTAATTATCAATAAATTAATTATTATTAACAACTAATTATTAATAAATTAAAAAGGCATTACTTCCCACCCATTACCCCTATAGCCCCACAACCGCACATAAAAACAATAAAACAATTACACAATTAACATAATTAAGTATCAATTAATTGAATAATATTAATTTACAACTAATTATTAATTCATTAAAAATAAATTTCTTACCACCCTATACCCCTATGAACCCACAACCCGCTACATAACTAAAAAACACAAAATGTAATTAAATTAAATTTCATAACTACTAAAAATGTAACTAGTATAGTAAGAAACATAAACAATAATTAAACAAAAAAATAATGTCATATACATTTAAAATATATACTAAAAAACATAATTAAAAAACGAAATTATAAACAACTATATTTTTGCAAACGATATTAATGACTTCTATATTTTTAAAATCGATATTACTTACCTTCAAATGGATATTCTTGACAACGATATTCTTGCACTCGATATTTCCATGTCACGATATTTTTCACTCGATATTATGGTAGTTCGATTTTTTTTACTCGATGTTCTGTCTCATTACCGTCCAAATAAATGCTGCAGACCATAGGTTAGATGCTGCTTTGGTCCAATGGAGTGGGCAAGCCTGTGACCTGCAATGCCAATAGGTTACTTCTAAGAGATTTGAATTTGATTTGAACATCTTGCCATAAGCAGGCCCTAGAAGAACTATAAGCCCAGGCTCTGGTAATCACTATACCATTCAAACAGATGACCAACCTCCACAGAGGACAGATGAAAATACCTTGAATAAGCTAGCCATTTTCTCTCCGAGATTACAACAAGACAAAAGCCCATAGGAATGATAATAAACATGGAAATTCCTTTCTGCATTGTTGATAGAAGGAACAGCCTTGCATGAATTAAAGACTTAGGGGCCCATTACGATACCCGGCGTAAAAAAATCCGCCAGGCATGGAAGCGGCAAAAATCCGCCCGCACACACCGTCTGAACACCGACCACGCCATTACGATTACACAAACCGAAAACCGCCATCGGCGGAAAAATCACACAAAATACCGCCCGCCAACGTCCGAGTCGGAGTCAAACCGCCCGCCACGGACGGAAACACGCACGACAACACAAAACCGCCCGCCCTCACGGCCGACACACCGCACGTGAAATTACGATCGCACCGCCATGAGCGCGGGAAAACCACAAATATACCGCCCGCCAGCGCAAACAACGCCGATGAGAATCGACACGGCAGAAGCCATGGCGCCCACGTACCTGCACAGAAACCATCCGCTCACAAAACCAATAGCACACAACATGGCCAACAAGTCCACACAGCAAGGCACGCACAAATACACAAGCACAGTACACATCCCGAAAACACCCCCCGGACAAACAAAAAATACAAAGGCCAGAACCCCAGACACAACACACCTGAAAACAACAGACCATGAGGACACACCCACATAGGTGAGTACAAAAGCAGCACTCCCACAGACCACAACCCCTTGCTACATTGCAAACCAGAGAGGAGAGGAGAGGACACAGTGACACAGCAAGGACAGCAGCACACCACAGAAACGCACACATCACAACCACCACCACCACCACCACCAAACACCTGCACCACAAACCCCCTGCACATTACACAACACACACCGCACCAGCACCACAAACACCATGGCACCACAAAGAATGCCCAAGTACACGCCCATTGAGCTGACGGTCATGGTCGACGAGATCATCAAGGTGTACCCACAAATCTATGGGAACATGGTCCAGCACACACCACTAGCCACCAGAAACAGAATGTGGAACCGGATCGTAGACCAGGTCAATGCAGTCGGGACCCTGCCCAGGAACAGAGGAGAAATAAACAAACGTTGGAATGACGTAAAGAGCCTGGTCAAGAAGAAGGAGGGCAAAAACAGAGAGCTGGCTGCCGTCACTGGCGGAGGGAATCCCGCGCTCTTCAAGACCTTCAAAGCGTGGGAGGAGAAGGTGCGAGTCATAATACATCCGGAGATCCTCGCCGGATTAGCAGGGGGAGTGGAGGCTGGTAAGTACAAACTAATGTATACCAGCACACCGCTATGTACTCACATGCACTACCACCATGCCACAGCTCCCAGGGACAAACACCCCCATGTCCAGCACACAATACACAACACATCACACACACATGCAACAGACACCACCACACACAGCCCAAACTGAACAACTGTAACATACGTGGGGACATGTGTACACTCAGCCAGCCACGTAACCACCAACAGGTCCCCAAATATGCCAGAAGCGCCACAACGAGCACCCACCACACCCATGTGTCCGCCACAGCTGCACTAACCGACAAGTAACAGGTAAGTGGCAGGAACACAAAGTGCAGTGGGTGGGACGGTGGACAGCCCAAGTACAACACACACCAGGCCCCTAGTCCCACAGCACAGCAAGGAGGAGCATCCCCCACACCCCACAGCCACGTGTCAGCCACCGCAGTGCACAACGACAGCCGAAAGGCAGACATCACGGTCCACAGCAATCGGTGTCAGTGGGTGTCCAGCCACCCCACGACCCACAACACCCCCACCCCCACAGACCTGCAACATGGAGCACCCCCGCTAAGAGCCATGTGGCATCCAGTACAGTGCACGCACGAACAACTTGCAGGTGGGAAACTGGACAGGGCTGGATTACTGGAGGCATGAGGACCATAACACGACCAACACATGGGACATGTCACGTAGCAGACGAACACGCAGCACCGCCCACCGTCACGAACAAGTGAACAATGTGCACACGGACATGAACAACAGACTCACACCCCACATGACCCATCACAGACATAGCAACACCCAAGGAGCCATGTCTGCATGCACAAGCCACACTGAATATAGTACCACACGGCAGCCACTGTGCAACTCATCACACACAACCGAAACACCATTGAAGTCCTGTCCATGTAGCCCCTACTGCCTGTCAACCACACACCCCACAACTACGCCTATGTAAGACAAACAACACTAGACGCAACAGAGCGGAACAACATAAATGCACACAAACACCACTGAACCCATCAAACACACAGACACACCATGCACATACAACATACCATCCATCCCATCCGTCAGCCCCAGTCTCATGAAAGGCATGTCATCCGCACAGCTGCCACACATACAGCAGTCACGCTAAGATACATGCCCATGACCAACCATGTGCCAGAAGTCAATGAAGCGCACAACACACTGTGAGCAACAACACACAACATGGGCCACACCCCCCGAGCACTGCAGTGATGCACATGGCACAGGGCAGCACGCACACCAAGGAGATGGGACAACTGCAATACGTTGGCTGGCACACAACCATCACTCACTCATAACGATGTGTCCAATGCCATGTCCAGTAATCACAACAGACAGCAAATATGCAGGCCATGTCAAGCATGCACACACCTCAAACCATGCACTGTCATGCTGCCACAACACATGTCACGTTCGGCACCCATGGCTCACAGCATGTACCCCAAAAGCATATTCCCTCCCAAATGCGAATCTGGGGCATGGCCCCCATGTTGCCATATGCGTTCCTAAGCGTTCCATTTGAACCCCAAAAGCATATCCCCTCCCAAATGCGAATCTGGGGCATGGCCCCCATGTTGCCATATGCGTTCCTAAGCGTTCCATTTGAACCCCAAAAGCATATCCCCTCCCAAATGCGAATCTGGGGCATGGCCCCCATGTTGCCATATGGGTTCCTAAGCGTTCCATTTGAACCCCAAAAGCATATTCCCTCCCAAATGCGAATCTGGGGCATGGCCCCCATGTTGCCATATGCGTTCCTAAGCGTTCCATTTGAACCCCAAAAGCATATCCCCTCCCAAATGCGAATCTGGGGCATGGCCCCCATGTTGCCATATGCGTTCCTAAGCGTTCCATTTGAACCCCAAAAGCATATCCCCTCCCAAATGCGAATCTGGGGCATGGCCCCCATGTTGCCATATGCGTTCCTAAGCGTTCCATTTGAACCCCAAAAGCATATTCCCTCCCAAATGCGAATCTGGGGCATGGCCCCCATGTTGCCATATGCGTTCCTAAGCGTTCCATTTGAACCCCAAAAGCATATTCCCTCCCAAATGCGAATCTGGGGCATGGCCCCCATGTTGCCATATGCGTTCCTAAGCGTCCCATCTGAACACCAAAAGCAAAGTACAAACCAGACCCAGGATGGGCCAGGAGCCCGCATACACCAGAGTCACAATAAGTAGGGGCACAGCAACACACCCATCGGCATGGCCAATCCGTCCCATGCCACATGTGCACAGCACACAGTCCCATTGCCAAGCACACACACCTACAGATGCTACAGCCACACACACGCCTCCGGGAAACCCATGTACGAGATTGCACGAACTGTTAATGTCAGACGACAAATACATACTTCGCCAGGTGCAACACAATAACAAATCTCATTCTCTCCACAGGTGACGAACTGCTGGATGCTGGGGATGGAGCCAGCAGCCAGCACAGCCAGCCTACAAGCCCCCAACGAGGACACACGGATCTGGAGGATCTGTCCTCCTCTTCGGACACGGACCACCAAGCAGGCCCATCTGGTGTGGCAGGGCCCAGCCGCTCCCCAGGACCCCTCCTACCCACCAACCCATCATCCAGGGCTGCTGAACATTCCCAGCCCCCTGCTGCCACTGTCGTTGCAGCCACACCCACGGTCATTGTGGCCACTACCACTGCCGCAACCGCCACCATCGCCGCACCGACCACCACCGCCGCCACCACCACCACGTCTTCGCTGGCACCAGCCCCAGCGCAGGTGGTGGCCCGGCCGACTGGATCCACCCTGGGAGCCACAGCGAGGACCGTGGTGAGCAATGTGGCTAGTGGGCAGGCCGGTGGCAGCAGGACTGGTAGGAGGAGCAGGGTCAGGGAAACGCCAGCCTCCCCTGGGAGCCATGCCCTGCCTCAAATGGCCAGAGTCCTTGGGGCCTATGAAGAGGCCCAAGGACAATGGGTCCGGTCTGCTTCAGACACGCGTGAGGTGCTGGGGGTGCTGAGGTCCATGGACGCCCGTATGGGCCAACTCGTGGACCTCATGGGCCAGCTGGTGGTGGCGGTGAGGTCACAGCCAGGGACAGCAGCTCCCCCTCCGCCACCACCTGCCGGGGCGCAGGGTGGAGCAGCAGTGTCCAGTTCCCCTGCGTCCACAGCCAGTGAGCACACCTCAACCACCAGCATGTCGCAAGCAGGCACCCCCTCGCAAACGTGGAAGGGGCCGTCCGAAGTGGAAACAGATCTCCCGGGAGGACTTCGCACGCTCCAAACGCAAGTGAGGCAGCCAGCCAGCCTTCCGCCAGCCTTCCTTGACCAGCCACTGCATTGACTTGGACTACGATCCCACTCCACACAGCCATCTGGATGGCATGTGTGTGTTGGACTATGGACATAGAACCAGTGGGTACACCCTGAGCATCACGCAGCCATGACCGACAGCTCATTGTCACTGCACGCACCACTTTTGTCATCACCTTACACACAATCACATGTCACAGTTTGTAATAAATGCACCTTTTACACTAACTGCTGTTTGTGCCCTGTGTTTTATTTGTACGGAATACAACGGCCACCTTGGGCGGAAAGGCACCTGATGCGTGGCATGGCAATTGAATCCGGAGGGCCAGTAGGGACCTAGGGGTGGGAGACAGAACAGGAGCACATTCAATGAGTGTGTCACACACCCATCACACAGTACATGTCAACAACTACAAGCAATGTACACACATCGCACAGAGCAATAGGGCACAATGCCACAGCCACCAACAGTGGCATACTACCCTGGCCATGGAGCGTTGACACACAGCATGCAGTGAACAAACGGCCACCCTGACACAGCACACACACACCTGCACAGATACAGCCACATCAGCCGTCGTACATGGACACTCACCGTCAAGTGAAGTAGCGGGCGATGAGCTGCTGCCGCACATTACCAGCTTCCTCCTCTCCGCTGTCCTCCTCACTCAAGCTGTCCTGGTCTGCGGGCTGGGGCCCTGGTTGATCTCCGTCATCCACGATGAGGGGATTTGCTTCCGAATGGCCAGATTGTGCAGCATGCAGCACGCCACCACTATCCGGCACACCTTCTGTGGGGAGTACGCCAGCGCACCCCCGGTGCGGTCCAGGCACCTGAACCTGGACTTGAGGAGGCCAAAGGTACGCTCGACCACACGTCTGGTCCTCCCATGTGCCTCATTGTAGCGATCGTCTGCTGGGGTGCGAGGATTCCTCAATGGACTGAGCAGCCATGCCCCATTCGGGTACGCAGAGTCACCTGGGTGTGAGGGACACAGAGAACCGTTGCAATTCCAACTGGACAGGGGACAGCATCGCACAACCAGCACGCTACACCACTCCACATACTCACCGACAATACAGGCACGATCCTGTTGCATATTGGACATCAGTCGTGGCAAGATGCTGTTGCGCATTATGTGTGCGTCATGGGCCGAGCCTGGGAACTTTGCACACACGTGGGTGATCACCATGTCCGCAAGGCACACCACTTGCACATTCAGGGAGTGCGTGTGCTTCCTGTTGCGGTACAGGTGCTCAGTGGCCTGTGGTGGAACAAGGCCGACATGTGTGCAGTCAATGGCTCCAACGACGTGTGGGATTCTGCCAAGGGCATAGAATGCACCCTTCACTGCCGCCAATTCACGAGCCCTGGGGAAGCGGATGTACCTGTTTCGGTACAGCATCATGGCTGCCAGTACATCCCTCAGCACCTTGCTGAACATGGGCTGGGACATCCCTCCTCCAATGCCCACTGTGTGCTGGAATGACCCAGTGGCGAAGAAATGCATGGCGGCCATCACCTTAGCCGTGGGGGTGACAGCAGTCGGATACACCCTGCGGGGACGGAGATGGGGTTCTAACATGGCACACAGTCGATGCAGGGTTGGCCTGTCCAGCCGAAACTTCCTAATGACCTCTGTATCGTCCATGTCCGCCAGCAATTGGTATGGGCGGTCAATGTTCGGTCTCCGCCTAGGGAAAATGGCAGTGGACACATGTCAAAGCAACACAACACATAGCAATTTCGCATACACATCACTGACATGACTGAGCAAGCACATGAGCCACAGCCCAGCTGTCAAGCTGGGACGGCACGGCCACAATACACTTACACAGGTCTCCCAACAATGGCAATGGCTAGTGATACAAACCACTGCCATGTGCATGCACATGGGGATCTAGGCCCCAATGACTTGCGGGGCGTGCTGATGGGGACTGACTGCATATCCGTCAAGCGGCAACGCCACGGCAACATGAATGTCTGCTGAGCATGGAACTGCTTCCGCGGCTGGATGAGTATGGCACACGACGACGACGATGTGGGCACAGGCTGAGCGGCCAAAACAAGTGGGACCTGTGGCACGAGGGGATATGAGACAGTAGTAGGTGTCAGCACTGCACCCTATGTACAGCACTGTACGGATCACACCTCCCGAAACATTGACAGGTGTCCACATTGACAGCCCCATGCCAAGACGGCTGTGTGCTTGCAGTCACACGTCACAGGTGAGAGGTTACATTGCACGTGCCAGGTGGCAGACGTACATAGTGGGAGCTGGCATGTGTGTGCATGTGTCTCCTGTTCAGGATCCACCAGATGGGCGCTGACTCTGTACTGACCATTGGACACAGCATGTTCCGTGGAAGGCTTGTGTGTGTGGGATGGTCGCACTGGATGTGCCTCCGTTGGGTGGGGGGCCATGCACAGGGCGGGTACGTCGATGATTGCGCATTGTTGGTCACGGTGGGTGCACCAACTGAAGATGTGTTGCCCTGTGTTCAATTCCTATGTCCGCATGATGATGGACTGTAGATGTGGGCAGACTACACATTGGTCGATGTGCTGTCTATATGCATGTGCCTTCACACCAGGCACAGCTGCCCCTGCACATGTGACCCCTGCTGGACTCGCTGCTGGGTCTGTGGAGCTGATGCACCTTCTGCGCGTGGGGCGGACAGCTCTCCTCACTTCCCTCATTGCGCATGTCATGACTTTGCCGCAGGTGACATGGATCATGGAGGGCCCACATGTACGCGTGGGTAGGCTACACATGATTGTACACTGGTCGCCACCCCCAGTCAGTGTTTCGAATGGGAAGGTTGTCGTGCTGGTGGTATGTTCGATGTGGCGGATGGGCGGGCCTAGGTGCGGGCTTACATTCCGGACATGGGGGGTAGTTGGATTGGCGACTAGTTGCAGTACACACGGGACACGTCTCTTCCTTTCCACATCTGGGTCATCCCTTGTACTTACTGACAGTGATACAGTCATCTTCGCCCCAGCCCTCATGTCCTCCCCTCGCTCCCCCAATATGCATGCTCACCTGCGAGGCTAGCGCCTGCACAGGCAGCCCCAAGCTCGCACCAGAGAGGGCAAGGAGTGTATGTGTGGGTCCAGTTGCACGAGTGGGCTGTCTCAGGGTATGATGTGTGGCGGGACGCCGTCCACCTGCGTGGTGCCCCAAATGGAGACCCGGCCTGCATGGACTATGCATCACAGTCTTCGCCTTCCGGATCCGCCACCTGCGACACCCAGTGGCTGTGGCTGCCCTTGCGGCCAGGCCGCATCCGTCTGTGGCTGATGGCCCACACATTCACTCTTTGGCCTCTCTGGGGAGGGCTCGGGGTGGTGGCGCACGCGCTTGCACTTAGTCGCAATGGCATGTGGCGTGGTTGGTATGATGGGCAATGGATGGGATGGTGCGAGCCACCTCCCGTGACGTCAGTGCTGCTCGTGCTGTGGTGCGTCCCCCTACACTTCCATTTGACTTGTGCCATGCTAGACGTTGAGGTTCTATTGCCTGCGTGATATGACCAGGAGGAGCGCGAGGAGACCTCTCACACACCATGCTCCACTGCCATCCCGTGCCCTGTATCGCCTGTGCGGATTGACTATGTTGGGGTTACACCTGGTCGACTGGGGCTGTGTGTGCCTTGTCAAGGGGCATGGCGGGCGCACAACAGGATCCAGCTTGTCCACAGAGGGTGGGCTGAGGTGCGCCTGGTACCGCTTTGTACGTGTGCCCGGCTGCTGTGCACACACGTGTTCACTCCCCCCGACAGGTGTCCTCTCACAATGCCCAGGGAAGCGGTGGTGTACTGTTCATGACCCCTCCCAACACGGCGTGCTCCAACTTGGCATGTGCGCATCTACCCGTCGCACCCACCCACCTGAGCACTGCGTCCATACGACTTCACACGACACATGTGTGTCTTCCACAGTAGTGCTACTCATTTGCGTTGACATCCAATACCAGTGGACTACATGGTCATGTCACGACTGCCGTGTACTTCACATACTCTCATCCTCTCTCATTCGTACTTGTGAAATGAGTCAGCGGAGACAGTTTTGGTTTCAAACATTATATTGAGTCTTCTGTCCTCTGTGATGCAGTATAGTGGACACTACTGGCAGCGGAATACATGTTGAGGATATACTGAGCATGATTGCAAATGGGATAGGGTGTGGGGTTACATGTGATTGGCTGTTGCATGTGGGATGTGGGCTTCAGAGTGACATCTGCTTGGCCAAGGCTGTGCTAATGTACATTTACGTATAGCTGCGGAGCTGCGGACTTTGACACAGACGGTATACATGTAGCCTACCAGACCGCTTGGCATCATGGGCACAGTCCATCTCAGTTCCATGTGACAGGTTTGCTGCGGTTGTTCCTCATGCACGCGTGCATGTGAGATGACATCAGGGCATGTGCTTGCGTGCATGCAGCGGCGTGCCACTTGTTGTTGCACTGTGGTAGTTACTGGACATGTCACAGTCACTGGGGTCGTGTTGTTGTTGTATGCACTTGTCGTCCATGCAAAGGTCCTGGTATGGGATTCCCGGGGCGGGGGTGGGAGGGGTGCAGCACCCACAGACTCCAGGCGACCTATTCATGTCCACTGAGCGGTGTGTGTGTCCATGGGCGCTGGATCCATGTCTTGTCCTGGTTGTTCGTGCAGTTCCGTCCATGTGGGTGCGATACACAGAGCCCATGCCACTGCCTCCCACGATGCATGCGGTGTTCCTGGATGTGATGGGGAACAGTGTGCATGTCCCGGTCATATCCGATGTCATGGCGATGTCGTTGATGGTGTGGTTACAGTTGCCGGTCGTTTGGTATGGCTGTTGTGGTGGTGACTGGCCAGTCCGTGCGGAAGCTAAGCATGGGTGCGGGGTTGGACATCATAGGTCAATCGGGGAACCTGCGTTGTGGTCCGACGAATTTACAGGTTGTCAGGTATGCGATGCCGTCCAGCAGGGCTTCCATGTCATTGGTGGTGTACATGTTTGCCAGCCAATGTAGCGGATGGTGGCTGTCAAGGTGTTGTTCGTAAGTTGTCCCTTGGAGGACCATGATGGGGCATGCTGGGTGACATTCGATGTAGCTGTTCTCGATGATCCGTCGTGTGGAGGCACAGTGGTCCCATTTCAGTGCGGGTGCGATGTTGGCCACATACGCCATGCCCCCATAGGCAGAGCAGGCCCTGTCGTGTGCGTCCAGAGGGAGGAGTAGTGGTAGCAGGTCCGCCTTCAGACATGCCGGGTTGGAGAGGCATATCTCCACGGGATGCTGGTAGGGACACCTCCGACAGTAGAAGACGGGCATGACGCAGCTGAACAATGTGATGCGGTAAGTCAGTCGGTAACTTACGTTCAGCAGGGACAGGAGATCGCATCCCAATGTATGAAACAGGTTGGTTTTGTACAGCTTGAGCTGTTCGGCGTAGTTGGGTAGGTGTGTTGCGGTTGCCATTTCGCAGCGGTGCGTTGTGGTGGCGTGCTCCGGCTGTGTGTGCAGTCTGCAATGTGCACGCTCCGAGGTTGCTGTGAGCTCTGTGTAGTCGTAGGGAGACAGGACTTGTGTTCTGTTGGCTTGTTTGGAGGACACGGGCCCTCTTCCCACATGCTTCTCAGACAGTTCAAGGTCAGTGATGTGTGACTCCTTCCAATTAACTTGCATGTGGCCGACATGGGGGAGTGTTTTCTTCTTTCTTCCCCGTCCGTTGTGTGCTTCTGTGATATGCGCTATCTGCCCTGTGGTCGGTCTCCTCGGCATGCCTGTGTTGGTCTATTCTTGGACAATGGCTGTATTCACCGGCTTCTGTCGTAGGGCTGTGGTTTCGGAGTTGGAATGGAAGGTCATTCAGTGCTGTCTGCTCTCCCTTGTGTGGGCGGCAGGCTGCCTTTCCGCTCTGCGTTGGGCCTTGTGTGTGAATGTTATTCTTGGGCCACCTGTTGTCGGTCCCCGGGCTCTTTGGTGTTCCGTTTTATATGTCTTGTTCATATGTGCAGGGTGGTATGGGTGTTTCAGTGTGGTACTGGCGTTCCTCTTCCCGAAGGGGCCCTGCTTCTCCTAGTTGGTGTTGCCGCCGCTGTGTGCTACGCCATGTTTGTTACACTGGGGTGTGTCCTGCTGTTGCGTGTCTTCACTGACATGTGTGCGTCGGTTGTGTGGCGTTGGGTGTTGTCCGTGAATTGGGCGTTGGGGACATGTCTGTGGCAGGCCTGTCACGTGTCATGTGCGTTCGGGGTGGGGCTGATGTGTGTGCTGCTTGGTTGTGTCCCTGTGTCTGTGTGCGACGCATGCATGGCGCTGCGGTTGGCCTCTGCGTTGTGCGCATGTGTGGCGGCGTCATCGCCGCTTTGGGGCCGTGACGGGGTCGTTGGTTCCTAGTCCCAGGTGGTGTGTACACATGTGTTACGCGATGTTACGATTTGGCCTGTGTGTCATATGTGGATGCAATGGTGGATGTGTAGTGTACACGCGCTGGTGGGGGTTGTCCGCTTTTTCCGCCTCTTGCACTGTGTGCGCTGTTTGCGTGCACTTGTTGTGTGTGTGCCTACCTGCGTCTCCGCGGTACGTTGCGTCCTTGGTGGTGCATCAGCAGGAGCATGGGGAGGGCCTGCAGTGCTGGATTCATGCTCGGGGAGCCGCTTCTTCGTTGTCCGTGCTCGGCGTCCGTGTTACCGCTTCGGTTTGTCGTACGGTATCTCTTGGCCGTGGGAGCCGTTTGTTTGCGGCATCGTAATTTATGCGCCGGGCGGGACGTGTTTCGTCGGACGGTGTGTGTCAGTTGTGCTGCGCCGCTACGTGTACGGGCGCACTTTGATGGCGGACGGTGTTGCTGGCTTGCCGGCGGTGTTTGGCCTACTTTTCGCATCGTAATTGTGCGGGCGTGTGGACTGCTGCGTGCCGGCGGTAACTGGTGGTTTTTGCATCCGCCAGCACGGCGGTTGTGCTTCCGCCCGCCATAGTAATGAGCCCCTTAAAGCCTTTCAAAAACCCCAAGTCTTCTTTAATCTGGGGATGAATGTGGGAAACCATTCAGTTCTACTATTACCACATAATTACATTGCTTTTGAAATGTTGGTTTTCTTGACAAATGCATCAAACACCAAAGCCTTCATTTATTGTGTAAATTTGGTGTGCATATTGTCAAGAGACGCCCATGTGTGATATTTGTTAGTTAAAAAGCCATTACCATTTTACACAAAATCTACTAAAACAGTTTATTTTGAATTTTTTATCATCATCTGAGGTTAAATACTGGCACTTGTGGATGCCTTGTTCCATGTTTTCAAAGAGCATGTTGACTATACAATTACTATTTGCATAATGAAACTGACAAGCAGGCTTCAAGCTAAATGGTTCCGAAAAGCTGGACCGTCACAATGTGTTTTGGCACACTAGCTTGTGGCACGGATTCTACTGATAAAGCAGAAGTGTGAGTTAGGACGTCAAGATGTCATAATGTAGAGTCTCTCTCTACAAAGTCAGTACCTGTCGGCCCACTCATGGCTAGCTCACAGTGCCTCACCTGAATTCCTAACCTTCCCAGAGTAACAGGTGATTTTGAGAACCTCAAGCATGACCCTCTAGTCCCCCAGGGAACCTTGGAAACAGATCCTCACCTTTTGTTACTCACTTAGGGGCATATTATCAAGAACGGCGTTAAAATTATCGCCGCTGTAGCGGCAGAAAACTGCCGCTAAAGCGGCGATAATGGGCTTGATAATATGCCCTGGATAATTCCAATAAAAGCCCATGTTCTGGTGTCAACATGGGCTTCTATTGGAATTCTCAAGGACATATTATCAAGCCCATTATCGCTGCTTTAGCGGCAGTTTTCTGCCACCAAAGCGGCGATAATTTTAACGCTGTTCTTGATAATATGCTTAGTCACTCATGCATGCCCGTAGTAAACATAAGAAAGACACAAAGAAAGTTTACAATACATTTATTGAAACTATCATAGTCTATTATGAAGCAAGTGTGCTGCAATCATTAGGAAGATGCAACTATACAAAGTAATTAGCATTATTAACAGGGTGTATAGGACAAACATCCCAACCATGGGAAATTATATATCTGTCTAGGTCTACCCTTTCTGTGTGAGCACAGGGATATATTTACATTCTCTGGGATTGGCCTTAGACCTCATACCTTTGTGCATGTAGTCCGCATCATGAGTGTAAACTTAGGGGCATATTTACAAGCCTCCATCGCCACAGGAACGTCACTTTTTTAGACGTTTATGTGGCGATACGGGCTTCGCCTTCTTCACAAGGCAGTGTTAAATGACTTAACGTGGCTTAGCACTGCCTTGTGAATAAGGCACCCCTTCACAGTACACTTAGCATGAAAGGTGGTGGAGAGTGGGTGTTATGGTGGGCATTCCGCCGCAGCACCTATTGATTTTGACCTGGTCTTAAACAGGCAAAATGAGAAGAAATGCTTTATTTCTCCTCGTTTTTGCTGTGTCTATGTGTTCTGCATTGTGCTGCACACATAGAACCAGTAAAACGCCATGTATGATTGTTTATATGCAGGAAAGTGTCCCTTCCTGCACATAAACAATCATTACAAAAATGATAAGTTGCAATTTCAATGTGTGCTGCACAAGCAACACACATAGAAGTTACAAATTGCCATTTCATATTGTTTATGTGAGGAAGGGACACCGTCCTGCACATAAACAATCTTTCCCCCCAATCCAGGCGCCCTTGCACTATGGTGCAAGGGTGCCTGCGTTGGCACTGGGCAGCTGAAAATAGCGCCAGTGCAGGGGGAAATGCAGGGCTGCATCATATTTTTGTAAATACGGTGTAGCTGTGCGTTTCAAAAGTGGCGAAGCGCGGCGTTAAGCCAAGAAGGCTTACACCACGCTCCGTCACTTCATTGTACGTATGCCCCTTAGTTTATGCAGGGCTGCGTGTCAGGCACAGCTGTCGTTCCAGAGCAGTCCTCTCTTCCGGAATGCTCCTCTCTGGCCCCCAAGGGGACGAAACACAGTTTATGTAATAAAACCTATTGTGCTGGAGATGCAGCTGTGCGACTGTGTTATGTCTAAAATGTTAGGAGCTGTTGCTGAAAGAGCAAAGAAAACAGTAAACCATGTTCTTATTTATTCCAAGCAACTTTGTACAAAATGTGTAGACTAAATTCCAAGAAGAGTCTCTGAATAACAAACAACATGTACAGAGTATTCCCAGAATGATGTTGCAAAAATAAATGTATTATATGTGGCTATTCAGAGCGAGCAAAGGCAGCCTAAAACATCTAAGATGCAAAAGTAAGCGAGAACCAAAGTGGGCCCAGAAGGGAAATCACTACAAGCTGAGGTACAATTTTCACCCTCCCTTTTTTGGCATCTAGGGGGGCCTATTACGATGGCGGGCGGACATAGTCCACCTGCCACCGTAACTGAGCGCGGGACCGCCCGCCGATGCTGTGGCGGTCCCGCCATGCACATTAGGATGCGCCCGCCACACTGGCGGGCGCATCCTGTGCCTTTTCCATTGCGGGTGGATCTGCTGGCTGCAGACCCGCCCGCAATGGAAAAGGACTGTGCACGGCACTGCCATGCACTACATGGCAGGCACCACGTGGTGCCTGCCACGTAGTGCATGTCAATGAGGGAGGGTAACATAGGTACCCCCCATGTGCACCCCTCACCCTCCTTTCACCCTGGGGGCCCGCAACGGGCCCCCAAAAGCAAGGACCGTATGCCTTTCAATGGCGGCAACGCCGCCGTGGAAAGGCCATTGACCACCAGCATCCTGATATGGATGGCGGTGTCTCGCAGACATCGCCACCAAATGCAGGCACTTTTTCCGCCGGTCGACGAGTCGACCGGCGGAAAAGCGGTGAACGGTCTTCCCGTCCGCCGCGGAGCCCCCAGCCATCATAATATGGCGGGGGGTCATTCTAGTGAGGATGGCGGGCGGATCGACCCCGCTGGGCCGGCGGTGGCTACCGCCGGTCCGGCGGGGGGCGACCCGCCCGCCATCCTGAAGGGCCCCCAGGTAACTACACCTTTATTTAATGGGCTCATGAGTGATGTTCCCATAAGAGTGTACCATAGATGACTGGCTGTGTGCTCTGTACATAGAAACAGTCCTACTGTCCTTTTACTTTCCAACGTGGCTTTAGTGCTTAGGCAAAATCCTGTAACAGAAATACACTAGAATTCAAGGATATGCTTCATGCCCATTGTCAAGGGAGGAGGCAGAGACATTGCCATTTAGATGAGAGATTCTCACCTATCACAGGAAGTTTCACTTGCAATAACCTTTGGGCAGGTGAGTAGGGATATATTCTAGAGACTAGGCTGTCAGAGTACAAACATGCTAGGAATAGAGGCTGGGTATGTGAAGTAAACACATTTTGCTTTCCACACCCACCTTGTGTCAGTGAGTAACCTCATCCATTTCATGGAGTTTCCAGCTTGAACCTCTTTAGGACTTGTCATTCCTAAATCCACGACTTTCTTTTGGGAATACATGTGCCACTTTGTAAGCTAAAACAGAATAACCTTTGGAATTTTTGAAACCTCACACCAAAGGAGAGCTTCACCCTGAGGTCCTTTACTTGGAATCCACAGTAGGACCAGCATGCTTCTACACCAACATGACTCATCGGTTCAATCCTTGGAAGTCCTCACTGTCTGGAAAGTAATCTGTCCACTATGTCCTCATGGATCAATGCATGGTATCCAGCCTCTCCAAGTTGGCAGAATGAGAAGTGTGCACCAAGTAATTTGCTCCGGGTTATATTCAAAGGGCACTATCTACCGTCTTGGAAGCCCTGCGTGCATGAGGGCGAACTGAGGATACAAGGCACCCAAGAAAAACCTACTATTGACTTATTCAAGCACCATTCATTTTCCAGAAGAAACATTTGAAAAAAAACCTTATCACAGTGCAAAAAACTTCACTGCGATATCGGTGCTTAGACCTAAGTGAAAGATAAAAACTTTTAAGTTTATAAAACCAAAGTAACAACTGACCAGGTGCTTCAGTAACATGTTTGATAATCAAAAAGCTTTTGAATTTGAATTCTGATAAAAAAAGAAGGTGTTGGTTCGAGGGAATCATTTTTTTTTTTATTTCATAAAGTTTTTATTAGGATTTTGTACAAACAGGAAGATACAGCTGAGAAAATACAGAGAAAGCAAACCCTAGGATGGTTGGTACCGTCAAGCCGTATGACAACATCAGTATATCCCATAATAAATGAGTGTTATATAGTAGTATATCCCATAATAAATGAGTGTTATATAGTAGTATATCCCATAATAAATGAGTGTTATATAGTAGTATATCCCATAATAAATGAGTGTTATATAGTAGTATATCCCATAATAAATGAGTGTTATATAGTAGTATATCCCATAATAAATGAGTGTTATATAGTAGTATATCCCATAATAAATGAGTGTTATATAGTAGTATATCCCATAATAAATGAGTGTTATATAGTAGTATATCCCATAATAAATGAGTGTTATATAGTAGTATATCCCATAATAAATGAGTGTTATATAGTAGTATATCCCATAATAAATGAGTGTTATATAGTAGTATATCCCATAATAAATGAGTGTTATATAGTAGTATATCCCATAATAAATGAGTGTTATATAGTAGTATATCCCATAATAAATGAGTGTTATATAGTAGTATATCCCATAATAAATGAGTGTTATATAGTAGTATATCCCATAATAAATGAGTGTTATATAGTAGTATATCCCATAATAAATGAGTGTTATATAGTAGTATATCCCATAATAAATGAGTGTTATATAGTAGTAGAGGGGAGGTATAAATGTATCTGTTTATGAAATTGAGGTAGGGTTGTATAATGTTTGTTTGGTGAGGGAGTGGCGTTGTTTACTGAGGGGAGTGTGCGAGGTACCTTGTTTATGTGCAGATGGGTGTAGAGCGCGAGAGAGAGGTGAGAAAGAGAAAAGAAAAGAGAGAGTAGAGAAGAGAAGAGGACATGAGAGATCAGCAGAAGTTATAGAGCGAGAGAGAGAGATTGAGAGAGAGAGAGATGAGAAAAGAGAATCATTCCTAAGAGAGGGAATCATTCTTAATCCTTGACCTCAGTTTGGTAGTCACTGGCTCTTTGCCCATCTCAAGCACCTGCTACTATTAGCAAAAATGCTGGCGTTACTATTGAGGCTGATCTTTCCTTCTGCCCACATATCAACAAGATTTCTGGTACATTACTCCCTTTTAAAGAGCTTATGGAGATACCTTACTTGCATCCGAGTAGAAAGGAGAAGGTTGGTGATCCAGGTAGATGTTTAATACTGATGGATTGTGGGAATGCAGTCTTGCTTGGTTTAGCTCAATTTCGTATCTGCTGCCATCAGTTTGTGCAAAAGGCAGCTGCTACGTCTGCTACTTAATTTATCTCAGGGTGCTTCTGTTAAATCCAAGATGGACAGCCTCTATGCGTTAACAGCAGGAGCGGCTGGTATGCTTGAGGAGCGGGTGTGAGCGGGAGAGGGGGGCACTAGGGGTAGCGGGGGGGGATAAAAAAATAAAAAACATTAAAAAAACGTATCTACAGCCGTCCCTTTCACTCTCTTCTGCTCCTCTCCTCCTCACCTCTTCAGGAAGGCACAGGCTCCCAGAATGCCCTGCGGCCAACCCTGAAGCTGCTCTCATGCATGAAAGCAGCTTCAGGATTGGCCTGAGCACCCTCGATTTGCGCTCCAGGACAGACTGTGAGTCTGTGCCTGCTCTGTCCAACCCAGCTGCGTTCCTAGGTTGGAGAGAACTTTCACTGCGCATGATAATTTGGCTGGCCTGAGATGGCCGGCCAAACCATCATGCGCAGTGATGGAAGTGCACTACCACTCCCCTCAGTGTCTGTCACCACCAGGCCCTGCCCCCAAGACGCAGCAGGAAAGGAAAAATAAAACGAGTGTTGTTTTATTTTTCCTTTCCTGACGTTTTTGGGTTGTGACGCTCCTCCGCCATAGCGGAGGAGCCACCGCTGGTTAACAGGGAATAAACTGATCTTGTTTAAGACACTTTGCATGGTGTACTTGCTGACACTTGTCCTAAGTAGTGCAGCTCTCGGCTTCAGCCCTATGTGCCCAATCACAGGCTTCATTCCTCTTTTCACTGTCATGTTCCATTTCACCAGAGGAGGCCGACGCTCTTTCTTGCTTCTCGCTCCTATCCCCAGTAGAGCAGAGTTAAGGAAATCCATCCATGGGAGTGCAGGGTGAGCAGTGTGCCTGTGGTGCAGGATGCAGCACATTAAAGCCAGACCTTTAGCCATTCCCATTTCTTGTTCCACTTTTTGCCAGTTATTTGAACATGTTCACTGCATAATGTTCCAGCTCATGTTTTGTGTTATTATTTGTAGAAATGTTTCGCTCTAAAAACTCGTTCCCTATATTATTCTTTGTAAACAAATTCTGCTTCCTTTCTGCCTGCTTTGAATTATAGAAGAAAATTAAATAGTAAGGAGAAAAGACCATAATTGACAAGCTTGACACATCATATGAAATGAAGCATGCCAATTCTCCCATGAACTACTCTTTTATTTCTACATAGTTGTAAAAAGGCTAGAGAGACGTTGTTGAACTTTTGAGTTTGTTTCTGAAGGCTGACATTATTTGTGAACCCTAATATTGACCTCGGTTACAGTGCAGCACATAACTAGATGAGAATATCCAAATTTCAAGAGTGCAGTAGACTTTGGACGAAGGCCATTTGCAACCCACAGCACCTGAAGGAAGCTCAGCCTATGTTGATCTGAAGGAATTCACTGCAGTAGTCCAGGTCTGCGCTAAACATGCTCGAAGAGTCCTTGTAACTTGGAGAGATGTCGTAGATGGGGGAAGCTAATCCACTAAAGGCTCAAATGAAGCTGGCGCTAATGAGCAAGGCTGAAAGAAGATTCTCTGCTGAGACCGGTGCTTTAGAGAGGATAATTGCATCTTGAGATGTAACTGAAGACTATTGATTCTTAATGATCCGTGAATAGTATTGCGTTATTTCTATAGGCCGCGTCATCGTTGGCGTCCCAGCTTCTAACAGGGATTTGGCGGGCAAGTGTGCGGAACAGCACAGGCGGAGTAGGCTTACTGAGAGAATGATGAATTAATGACTTTTAGGGTTACCTCTCTTAAAAGCGTGGATCATCGCTGTACTAGTAAAGGTTTTAGAGCAAGGTGCTGCTCGCTAAAGGGACTCACTGAGAAAGAGTTGAATGTAACTGGGGAGAGGATGTAGCCTTACGGCTAGAGCGGTCGACCTCGAAGCTGGGGAACCGGGTTCGAGTCTCGGCAACGATGCTCAACATCCTGTGATTCTGGGCAAATCACTTAATCTCCCCCTGCCTAACAAAAATCAATCTGTCCATCTGTAACGAAACTGGTGCTCATGTAAAGTGCTCTGATACCCGATGTCTCGGGTCTAGTTCG
The DNA here is from genome assembly GCA_963921515.1 of Calotriton arnoldi. Lineage (NCBI taxonomy): Eukaryota > Metazoa > Chordata > Amphibia > Caudata > Salamandridae > Calotriton > Calotriton arnoldi. The sequence continues at coordinate 84,776 of CAWUFW010017088.1, forward strand.
CGCTATAAAAGCTCTAAAAAAAAAACTGCAACAAGATGCTTAGGGGCAGATTTACAAGCCCCTTGCGACACTATTGTGATGCAGCGGCGGCAGTATACAATGCGGCCAATTTACAACGTGACGCATCTAGGGAGATGCGTCAAGTTGTAAAGCCCTGCGTTACATTATACTTGCGTCAGTTATAATGTATGCAGGGTGGGCGTTCCCACCACGAAAGCCTTGTGTGCTGTCTGGCACTGCCATGTCGACTAGACAAGTGCACCCACCTGCCAGGCCCTAACCTTCCCTTTTCTTACATGTTAGTCACCCCTAAGGTAGGCCCAAGGTACCCCTGTGGGCAGAGTGCAGTGTATCTGAAAGGTAGGACATGCCCTGGTGTGTGTGGCTTGTCCTGATAGTGAAATACTGCCAATTTTGTTTTTCACTATTGCAAGGCTCCCTGTTCCCATAGGATAGAATGGGGAGTTTGCTTATAACATCTTATAAGCCTAACTACCCCTGGGAACAAGGTAGGAAAATAAAGTTTAGTATACCTGAACTCAGAATGTTAAAATGCATCTTTTTAGTGAGGGTGATTTTTACATTCTGTGTTTGAAAATACCACTTTTAGAAAGTAGGTATTTTCTTGCTTAGCCATCCAGTGTGCCTATGCTAGGATGTGTATTATCTGTCTGGCTTTGGAGTGACAGGGGCTGGGGATGTGCAGTGGCTCCAGAGAGTCTGGATGAGTCAGTGCTAGGCTGAATAGGCCTGGTCTGCATTTGGAGTGGTGGGTAGAGTAGCACCTGCACCTGAATAAGGCTGTGCCTGCTTTCCACAATGATGGCTCCGCCCCCCCTGTGGTGTGTCTGGAGCCAGGGCTCACCCTGACAATGGAGGCTGTTGTGAACTTGCAAAGTGCCCCCCCAGAACAGGTTTGGACTGGGCTCAGAGCCCTGGGACAGGAGAGAACAAAGAGATTTGCTGTATAAAAAGAGGGACCCAGACCCCAGACTTTTAGATCACGTCTGGGAAATCAAGCGGAACCTTTGCCAAGGAGAAGAGTTGGAGAAACTGAGGAGGAATACAGCCCCTGTGTTGTTTGCTTTCTGGAGTTGGCCTGCAGTGGCTACTTTCTGCCAAGGAAAGGGAAAAGGACTTTGCTGTTTGCTGTGTCCCCTGCTTGAGGAAGATCTCCAAGGGCTTGAAGAAGAGCTTGGCTCCTGTTCTGAAGTCTCAGGGACACAAAGACTTCACCCCCAGCTCCCCTGAAGTTCAATGCTGGGAGTTCTGACCCGTCAAGAGGTGCCTGTAGCTGTTCTGGGCATCTGGAGGTTGTTCTGGCTGTTGGGAGCTGGAAAAGAAATGCAACAATGAGAAGCGTGGCGCATCTGCACCTGTTTACGACACATCGCCGAAGAAATCGTCGCAGCGCCTGCCCGCGGCTCTAGAAAACGCTGCATCGAGTGCACCGATCTCTGATGTCTGAGTTCACTGCACCGATTCCGACGCAAGCCCTGCGGTGCGGCTGCACGAACCCACACATCGTCCCGGATTGTAGCATCACTTCGAGGCACCAAGTCTGTCGCATCATTGGGGGACGCAGTAAGAAAACGACTCATCACCTCCCCACGCAGTAAGAAACCGACACATCATCTCCTCTCCAGTAAGGAACCAACGCATCACCTCCCCTGCGCAGCAGTAAGGAACCGACGCATCACCTCCCCCAGAGCAAGGAACCGATGCATCACCTTCCCTGCGGCCCTTTTTGTTTGTGTGCACAACGCTTCCAAGGTATTTTGTGTGAAAAGTGTTGCATCTGCAATTTGCTTTGAACTGAACTATTTCTACCATTTGAAAGTCATAGTTTTATTACTGTATTGCGGATTTGTGTCGTTTTTTGGTCTTGTTTGGTTTAGCTAAAGATTACTTATTTTTCTAAACTGGTGTGGTGTCCATTTGTAGTGTTTTCACTGTATTACTGTATGTGTTCACAAATGCTTTACACACTGCCTCTGAGATAAGCCTGTCTGCTTGTGCCAGGCTACCAAGGGGGTGAGCAGGGTTTATTTTAGAAGTGTATCCCCCTTACCCTGACTAGAAGCAAAGGTCCCTATTTGGACAAAGGTACCTACCTCTGCCAACTACAGACCCCCATTTTTAACAAATACTAACTAGACTTGCCATGCTGTCCACCAGTTGTTTAAAACATGATCATCTGGTAAAAGAGCTACTCTCAATCAGCTCCAAAGTGTCCTACGGTGGATCACTAAGCTTCGAAGCATCGTACAGTGCCAAATAAATGGTGCCACTGGAGCCTGGGCTCGAAAATAATAACCTGGGTTGGGAACAAAGGTGGGTGGACCACATAATAGGCAGCTTGCCAAGACGTGGGAAGAAGAGCCCCCAAGGGGGCAGAGTCATGCAATGTGTCCTTCCTTGACAGTAGAAGATCTGGAGAACTTCGAGTTCTGAGCTTAGTAGCTTTAACTTCCTCGCCCTGATAGCCATGCGTCTCATTTGCAAGCAGTGGATGTAGGCAACATTCCATGGTTAGAAGGCAGGTAGTACAAGCACTTGAAGTGTCTTTCCAATCCCCTTTACTTACTTTAAACCTTTTCACTTTCAGGAGAAATTCCTTCCTTGAGATTTTCTTTCTGTTTCCCGTGCAGTAAGTTTTAACTTTATTGAGCCAGCCATCAACTAAGCCATCACATTTTGTTGGTGAGTCTTATTTCTTAGCACTGCATTAAGAGGTGGAGCCATTTTGTCAGAACAATACTGACAGCAACATCAAGTTAAAGTCCAGCTTCTTGGAAAAAACAGGTACCTCCCAATTCACTTTTCTTCTCAAAAGGTTAATCATTTATCACTTTTTCGAGCTCCACCATACTCACATTGGGAACAGCTGTGTCTACACCAGCAGTGATCCTTGCCACCTTGTCCTCATGTCTCTCAAAACCTTCCTCATTTGTTTAACGCCAATCCCATAATTTCCATCCAACAATTCTCTTGCAGACGCAAGGGATAAATCTGTCCCTGGCCGATCCTTTCCCATCTCCAGCATTGTGTGCATCAGTTACCCAAGAGCCTTTCACCTTGGCCAAGTTCAGTACCACGTCATTGCCTTTCTAAAAACTAGAAGTCAGCAGAATAAACTGGCAAGAGCTGGAATGCATACTTAGGGGCATATTTATATAGGAGTTGTGTCGCCCTTGAGCTACGCACCGGGGCGCAAGAGGGATGCAACACTTAAGTTTGATTTATCAAGCCACACAAGGCCACCTTGAGTGGCTTGATGAATCCAGAGTAACATAACGCAGCACAAATCTGTGCTTTGCATTAATCTGCCCAAGGAGGAGTTCCATGGGTAGAGTGTGGGTGTTCCCACGCATCTACCCATGGTTTTTGGGCCATTCCCAGATTTACCATCATTGGTAAGCCTGGGAATGTGTCAAAAAGCCACGCCTCCCAAGGGGAGGCGTAATGAGGAGAAATATAAGTAACTCCTCGTTACTTCCTCTTTCTAAGTGTGCTGCATTCTGCAGCACACATAGTAAGAGGAAAATGCATAAGAATATTGTTTTTTGTGCAGAAAGATGCCCCTTCCTGCACAAAAACAATCTTGCTTACAACACATAGGCAGCCAAAGGGGCGCCAGTGGAAGGACAGGACAAGAATGCGTTGTATTATGTAAAATACTGCACATTTCTGCCCTTTACCTTTTAAGTAGCGTAATGCAGTGCAGCAAGGTGGTTTCCTGCAATGCGCTGCGTGAAAGCATCATAAATATGCCCTTCAGTGTCACATTCGCCTAGTTTGGCACCCTTCTCAAGCCCACTCACTAATTCAGTTGTAAAATCCAGATTTTAATAAGCCACAGGCATGTATTCTGGTTAATGCATTTCTTGTCAGGTGGCCCTGTAGCGATAAATGATGAATCAGTCTGAATTTCCCTGCTGTATTTTTGTGCATGATTCCCAGAAGCAAAATAATAAGATCCTGTAAGCAGATCATCAGGAACAGTCACCTCAGCGCCATTTCCAATTTTAGATTTTCTCTCCATCTACCAACACTGGGACCATTACTGGGACTCACAAACTCGCGCATAAATGAAAATAATTTCCACCACCTATATATCCGGATAGTGCTGTAACCACGGTGCCATTACCTGAACGTTAACTGTACTACTGGCCCTTCTTCAGGATCCACCTCTCATTGTGATTGCCTCTGGGAGGGATGGCGATGGAATCTGGTGGCTACAGTAGCATTGCACCAGAGAGCGTTTCCACAAAATTTGTTAGCACTGATGCTAGAACTGGTATGGTGATCTCCGCAAGCCCCTTTATAGATGGACCAACATGCTTCAATGCTCATTGACCTTGTGTGTGTGTGTGTCCCACCATTCCCTGGCTGGGATGCCCAGGGAAGCGGGCCTAAGGAAGTGACAGGCCGATTGCAATGTAGACACCATCCACTGTAGCTACAAGTCATCCCACACCACATCTGTTCCGCGCTTATCGTTGCCTTGAGTTCCTCATGGTACGTAAGCCTTGCCACCATACCAAAACATATCTAGGCAGTCTTTATGGCATCATACATTTAAATTATGTCATGATGTGAGTAGGAATTATCTAACAGCAAATACTGGCGTACATTAGGAATCCAGATGTCCAAGAACCTATACTTGTGGTCACCCTCTATCTCTAGTTCAGCGCTCACCCCTGTTCCTTGGACCGCTCTTTGCATTGCGCCTCCCTGTGTAATAGCAGGAGTATCTCTTTGTACTATCCCATCCAGTTATAAGCCTTAATGCTCTGTAATGACTGGGTGCTTCAGGGTTTGGTCATGCCATATAGGGCAACTTTCTATCATTCATGGTCGGATCTTCTCTCTCCATTTTATTCTTATCTCATGTACTGCGTTTCTCCTGTACATCATACATCCCTGCATTAAATTTGTTGACACCACACTATCTTCACTAGCCTGGCTCTGGGGGCTCCATGGTGTCTGCGAAGGGGAGATGGGAGGCTGCAGCTCTGGCAAGGAGGTTCACTCTCTAAACCAACAGAAGGAACCTCATGCAAAGCCTGCAGTGCCCAAGAACCCGTTCAATTCTACAGAGAACAATTTACTATAGTTTCAGGGGTTCAAGTAGTGTCATCACACTGCTTTTGACCTGAATGACCCCTTGTACCTTAGTCCCCAGCTGCTTTTTGTTTGTTACTGCTAAGGTTCTAGAGAGAGAACAAGAATTGTAGGTAAAAGGATGTAAATATGGTTCTTAGAACCTTGATTAGTTTGCGTTCCAGTTGCTGTTTTCTTTCCCTCTGAACAAAGGTGATGGCAGGTATACCAAAGGCCAAGGAAGCGGGTACCAGATACTGACTCTATGTACCCATTCTTAGCGTCCATGCTTTGCTTCCCTGTCACAAAATCTCCCTCTTAGCTTAACCTAGCCGAGGGGAAGAGCTGCATAATGAATCAGGATGGAAAAGAAAGCAATCACTGATTTGTTTATACCCTATGAAGCACCAAAAATGAAAAGGCTGTAGTGTGAGAAACCACTGCAAAATGTAAGTATTTGTGTAGTCGTGTTGGGCAACTCACACCAATGTAATTTGGTTGTGACGGACTGTGATTTTTCTTCTGAAAACATTTAACACATTTATTGACAAAGAAAAATTTCCAGCATTAAATAACCTGCCTATTAACTTCTAATTTGTAGTAGGTAACCACACTTAGTTATTATAAGCAATGCTCGACTTAACTTGTAATGAATTAGGTTAGCCTAATATTAATACCATTTTGAATGCCGACTTTATTCGTTAAATACCACGAGGCCTGCTCACATATTTTCACAGTTGTTTTGCACAACAGCCGCGGCCGCTGCAGGTAAGAGCGGTGGGGCGGTGGGGCCAGCTGGGGGGGATTTCGAGAGACGACCACGAGGGAAAATTAATTATTTATTTTATTTTCCCTAGTGGTCATCTCTCGAAACCCTCCCCCCCCCCAGCCGGCCCCATCACCCCGCCGCTCTTACCTGCAGCGGCCGCGGCTGTTGTACAATATGTTTTCTTTTCTCTTTCCACTGCAGATGCTGTCATTTTCCAGAAGCCTTCTATTAGTTAGTGAATAGGCATTTGTTATGTATTAGACAACTGGTAGTGATGTTTTCACCGGGAGGAGGAGAAGATACCTAGAATCGCGACTCTTGGGAAGAACCATCTGTACCAGATATTCTACCTAGTGCAACAACTCAACAACATAGCCTTGTATGAACATGGGAACTAAGGGAATTGAACTCCTCCCAGCTTTTGCAGGATAATGATTGGTTCTCGAGACTTGGAATGAGCTGAAATGTTGCAATTAGAGTTTTGTTGGATTATATTAGTGTGTGTTGCTTGGATTAAAGTAGGACTTCCCTGCTTACTGTCTCTTTCACACTTTGTGCACTAGAGGGATACTCACTGACTTTGAACTGTGAATCTTTCTCACCTCTGCCAATCTCCACAATTTGAGTGCAAAGGCGTCATGCCTGAGCATTCTTACCCTCTCATCAGAAATCTTCATTTGGTTTTCTGAAGCTGACACCTTATCTATTTTGCCTAACCAAATACCTTACTGCCCTATCCTGCCTAAATTTAGATTAGGGGTTTTTCTTTATGGAACACACTTTCAGGATATTCTGTGTTCTTTATGTAATTTTGGTACCTTTAATATTTTTCCTGATTCTAAAATATTGGCTTTTAGACAATTTTAATTTGTAACAATTATACTTAAGATTTAAAAATCCTTTTGTCAAATGAGTTTTATCTGACTATATTGTTAATAAATCCTTTTTAACTCTCTTCAACTCTCTTTGTCGTTTCCTACAGAGCCTAATGGTTTCACTGTTTGTGGTAGTAATGCTAGCTCCTAGTCACCTTTTCACGTCGACGAACCAAGATCCATGTGACCAGTGGCAGGGTTTGTATGACAATTACACTCATAGATTAAGATTTAAAAATTCTCGCTCCATCAGTCGGTAGTCATTTTAAACCCCTGATCTTCATGATAATACTATTGGAACTCAACATCATATTTCCACACGTACAATGGTTTCTGCCATATAGAATAAGCATGCTCACTCTGAAGGCTTTTCTTGGTGACATAAAGGGCCGAATGTTCTATCTTTTTAGGAGCTTCAGACAATGCAGCTCCTAGTCCGAGAGATGACAGGCTAATTTGCAAAATCAAACCATGGCAAAAGGTGAGGTTCATCGCAAAAGTCAATTTTGAGATAATGAAAGGAGGATTCTATCTTCTTCGTTCAAAGTAGTACACTTGGGGACATATTCTCAAGGAGCTATCGCCGAGTTAACGGCACGTTAACGCAGCCAAAGTCGCGATAAATACATCGCCCCATTCACAAGCTGGTGCTAACAGCCGATATCACCACTTTACCCGCGATAGCACCGGCAAAAAACATCGCTACAGATGATCCTGGCAACTAACGCTAATGATATGCAGAGTAGGCATACCCGTGCAAAAAGCATCGACAACACCACTCCACAACATTCTCAACGACCAGCCAGATCTGCAATAAGATCACAAAACATGCGATAAGGCGCGTTAGCAGCAGGAAATTAACACCTGCTCTTACCTGGTGTAAAGTAGGACGACAACCGGCACCAGACAAGGGAGCACAGCCCATAGCCACACATGAAGAACAACAGATGCCATGGAGCCACCCACCATGCATCCCGGAGCCCCAAGAGGGCAACAACACCCACCGCCACCACACCCAGGCCCCCCCCGGGGCCCCACACCGGGCACCCCCCACACACCCCCGGACAAAGAGATGGCACATCAGCATCACAAAACCATAAACAAAACAATGTGCCAGATGTCACACAATCACAACACCCAACATACATGTGCCGTCAGACAAATGCGAATCAGACATTCATCTCAGATCTAGCAAATAATCCGCCCAATACAGAATAAACACAAAATAACTATTTTGAACAGTCATGGCGGGTCCCCCAGGACAGTCTGTAAGTCACAGCCTGCAAAACGAAATGACAGATAAGAAGGTGTGTCATGCGCTCACCAAAGGACAGAGAGAGCGAGCGAAAGAGAGAGACAGAGAGACAGAGATAGAGAGAGTGAGAGAAAGAGAGGGGGGAGGGAGAGGGAGTGAGAGAGAGAGAGAAAGAGAGAGAGAGAATGTACAAGGAGCGCAAGGCCAATCGGGCTCCTGGCTCATACATGCCAAATGTTGTGTATGTATTGCCATTGGTGCACACCAAGTCAAAGGCCCGGCATCAATAGCAACGCGAAGGAAACATCACATCTCAAAAATGCAAGCAGTAGTCAGACCAACATTAGAAATGAAAGATCCTTTGTCTCAACACACAAGGCCGAAGGACATCTGTACCCCCGAGCTAGGTCATGAACCCGGCTGGCACTCCCTGCGAGAGATACCATACCAGATCCTAACGACTCCCACACCACGAACTGCGCAAATGAAAGACAAACGTGTCCACACCCCACACACACTTCTCCCTGCTTGGGGTACACCTGCCTTGGATGCCCCAGACACATAAGTAAGAAAAAACCCATACGCACAAACGTTGCACACAAATACGATTCATTGCTCCGAGCAGTGGCAGACCATCCACATAACTGCTGCCTGTCAGAAGAGTGCCGGTGCTACGAGACCAACAAAGGAAATGGCTGGCAATCCCGGGCACATGCACAACCCCTGTCACGTGGAACTGTACCGTGCACGAATGCTGCATCTGTTGGGATCACTGCCACTGGCAGTGTTGCGCATCAGTTACCGTCTGAGTTTCCGGCTTGCGTACGTCACCTGCGTCCAGCCCTGGTTCCACTGTCGAACATGCACATTCGAGTGGCCCATGGATGTCTGCCTATCCAACACAACGGTAGCTGAACTGGATTATGACTGGTGTGTGCGCCCCCTATTGGCCCACGAACAGGAGTGTAACCGTGATACCCGTGCATGGGATGCATTGACATTGGGCATATGTGCAGGCAGTTGGGCATGGGAGATTGCACAACTCCTCGTGTGCAGTGACCACATCGAGGCGCTCCCCAATTGGGCTGTGTTGCGGATTGGTGAAACGGCGTGGATGGAGCACAGCTGCCCGGATCAGGAAATGGATTGGCTCGCCCTTGTGTACCTTGACCCCGACAACGAGGAACTCTCGGAACAGATTGCCCATGAAGCAGCGCTCGCATACATGGACGAGTAACTACGTTCCTGCAGCCACAACGGATTGTCACCCACAGCACAGGTCGCCACACCTTGTAGCACCTTGGAGGAATGGCCACACATCCCACCACAACAGTGGACATATCTGCCTTCGCCAGGACTCAGAATGCATGTGCGTGGACCTACGCGTGTGTACACACACATGTGCAAGGTGATGCAGTCCCATGGGCAGGGCTGCACAGCCTTGTTTGGCAACGTCACAAAATCGGGGGGAGAGTACACACATGGCAACGTAGCACGACATGTGACCTTGTAGGATCCTTTCACCTGCTCACTGTCAGCAGAGCACACAGTCAGCGCAGTACGGCGCGACAGCACCATGCAGATCCCATGGGCTGTGAATCGTGCCCCCTGACACGGGCCAATGAACAGACGCCAAACATCACATGACTCGTCCAGCACGGCAAGGTGGGTCGGGACCGTTGACATCCGTGATGAGTGGTGTTTATTCCTGCCACCCCATTACTTGCACCTCGACATGTCCCTAAGCTGCCTGTAAGTGTCTTAAACATTGCTCTGCATGTTCTGGCCCTTGCCTTGCCCGTACTGACACGCACATGCAAATAAAGCCCACGCCACTGCACCTGTGTACAACTGTGATGAGTGTTCATTATAATGACAAATCGTGTGCCCACATGTGCATTGTCCGTATACAGGGAGGGATTGACTGACGCTTGTGGACTGTGTGTGGGTCCCCATTGACAGCTTCACCTCTGTGGGCCAGACATTGTGGCTGGGATAGCTGCTGGCAGACCTGTGTTCTTACGTGTCACCAGCAATGTGCGTATGGTGTCCAACTACTTGCCATGTAGATCAAGGTCATCCATCAAAACAGACTGTGTCCACACAGATGTGTGTGAGTAGGAATGCGAAGAGACGTTCTTTTGTCACATGTGATGGGGGACACCACTTCCGGGCTGCTACCGATCATGATATTTCTACACACAGCCCGATTTGACACATGGACGTGGGGCTACGTTGGGGGGTAACGAGATTGTCGTTAATGTGCAATGAGGCCACAGCTAAATCATACCTTCACAGTCATCTAACTGGCCATGTGGGTCAGGCTCAAACATGCGCATTGAGGACATTTCCCAGGGTGTACCTTTTGGTGCAATCAATGTCCCTGCATTCATCCAAACATCAATACGTGAGTGCACATGGACATGACACATCTGTGTGATTTGGAATGTTTTTATTCACATTCTGGGGGGTGTCAGAGCAGGAGCAGTACATGGCCACTTCAAGCCCACATAACATGGTTGACCAGTGGTGGGCCAACCAGATTCCTTGGGGGAATGCAAGGTGAATCTGAAGAGGTAGAGTTCAGTGAGCCACAGGATTGCTGTGTCATTGGTACCAGAGCAGATATGGCAGTCCATGTCGGGGTCCAGGTGTATGTCGCAGAGTGTTTCGGGGGACATTGGGAAGTGTTGTTCCAGGGCATGATGCAGAGAGCACAACCAGGCAGGGGCAGGCCATGTGGCGGGGACGGATGCTACTGCCTCCTTCCTCACACAGTCATTACACTCGACATCTTACTCCTCTGAGACGTCTTCTGTGTCCGGTGTGTCAGGTGTGTGTGGTGGTGTTATGGCTGCATCCCTGTGTGCCACTGACACATCAGGGTGTGAAGGTGATAGGGCTGCATCACTGTGTGCCACTGACACATCAGGGGGTGGAGATGTGTGTGTTGAGCTTCCTGCAGCAGTCTTCTGGTACAGGCTCAGTGGCAGCAATGGCAAGATGAGGATCCGCAAGGCATGAAAGATCGCAGCTACATCTTGCTGGTGTTCAGCAGTGGCAGCTGTACTTCCAGCCTGCATCTTCTCCATGGTCTCCATTGTCCGCCGCATCTGTGCCAACTCTGTGCTGTCATCGCTGGAGCCTGTCTGCCTAGACAGTTTTCGTATCCGGGTAATGGACCCAGCGAGGTTAGCCAAGGATTGTTGTTGAGCATGGTGCGGACAGTGGGTGTCCATTCGGGACTGTAGGTGCTCCCTGATGGGACTCAGGCACCCACGTATGGCATCGAGTTTGGCTGCCATGAGGTCGAAACCCATCCGCAGCTGATCTGCCACCTTCTCCTGGCACCCTAACACACAGCGTTGGAATTCCATGTTTTGGTCGTGGGGGTCCTGGGAGCCAGCCGTGGTGGTGTGTGCTTCCTGCTGTGTGGGCTGTGCAGGTGGTGGGGTGACCGCGATGCAGCTGGGCTGCCCTGCTCCTGGAGGTGGGGTGCGGAGGCTGTCCACGAGCCGTTGGAGGGTGTCTGTGCAAATGTGCAGGGTGTCCTCTTCATCATCACTGAAGAGCTGTGTGATCTGCTCTGAAGGAGGTGTTGATTGTCCTTCTGCAATGTAAAGGGGAGATGCAGGTTAACAGTGTGTTCCATGTATGTTGACGCATTGTAGATGTTTACATTCAGACTGCATGATGATGTACATTGTGACTGTTTTGGTGAAGCTGGCTATTTGATGGGAGACAGTGTAGATTTCGACTACATGACGGATGTGTGGTTGTACTCGTACATTGCCATCTCACAGTGTCATGCATTGCCGGATGTGATTGGCCAGTTTCTACGCACGGGCGGCACCATTTGTGTCCTCTGTTCTGTGGTGTGGGTGTTGCACTCTGTGCCACATTGTCATCAGTGTTGAGGTACTGTGATTGCCATGTGTGTGTGCTGCATTGTTGCCTAATCGCCCCTGCAGCTCTGCTTTGGCGGACCCTTATCCCTTTGAGTCGGTGTGCATGTGACTTGTGTGCTTTTCGGGTGATGGGATGTTTGCGACTTGGGTCATTTGTGCGACTGGAGAAATGTTGTACTCTTGTGCATTGTGTGTCTGCTGATGTGTTTTTGACGTCATGGGTCGTAGGTACACGTGGATGTGTCAGGGTGTGACCTGCTCCTTTACAGATGTGGTCCACACTCAGCCACCTCAATGTCGTGTTGTGCGCCATGTCATGTCTTGTGACTTCAGCCATGCTATTGGTCATGCAGTGTCACTTGCATTGTCAGTGTGGCTCACAGAGTCGCTGATTTTATGGATTCGGCACATGTGCATGGGTGGGGTGTGGCATTGGTGATATGGAGGGTGGCCCATTTGTGCACATTGTGGACGGGGGCCTACTTGGTGTTTCTATGTGTGCTGCGTTGTGCCAAGGGTATCAGGGACATGTTCCACACTCATTGTGGGTGTGCAGTGTGCTGCACATGTTTGTCCATGTGTGCCATTGTGCCCATCTCCCCCTGTCCCCCCAGTCCCTGGTCGTTACTCACCCTGCTGCTGTTGGGTCCGGTCATATCGCGCTGTGTCTAGACCCCCGACTCCTTGCACCGTCTCCACACTGATGACTGTGGCCACCATTTCCTCCAGCTCATCCAGCTCCTCCTGTGGCGCCGGACTCCCACCTCCAATCGCCTTTGCTGCCTTCATGTTGGCAGCGAGTTTCTGTTTGGTTTGGCTGTGCACTTCATGCCAGCGCCTCTTGACCTCCTCCATTGACCTCCTCGACACTCCGACTGCATTCACGTTGGTGACGATGGACTGCCATATTTCCGTTTGTGTTGCCAATGACGCAGTGGAGGTGATGAACAGTTGTTGGTAGTGTTCTATCACCTCCGTGACGGTGATCCGGTCTTCCTGCGGACTGAACCCCGTCTTCCTCTTCCTCTTCTCCTTGCCCTTCCCCTGGCACGGGGTTGCTGGCTGGTCCTCCGTGGGGCTTGTGGGGTTCGGGTTGTCCTCTGCACTCGGTCCGGGTGCATCCATGGTGCTACACAGTTTGATTTGGTTTTGTCTTTTTGTTTTTCGGTTTACTTTTATAGTGCTTTTTCACGCATGATGCGTGGGAATTTCCGGCCTGTAGCTGGTTGTCGCTGATTTTTGTAGCGCGTTTGGGGCATCGCAGGTTTTTTGACATTCGTGTTTCGCATTTTTTCTGCGTCGCGTTAATTTTTGGGCGGTCATTTGGCGCGTTATCCTGCTACTATTGCATGGTGCCGCAGGGTTGGGAATACCACGTTAACATAGTGTTAGTTTCACGCGATGGACTGCGATGTGAAGGGTTGCGTTAAGCAACTTTTGCGGAAGTTATCACGCGTTCTTGTGAATATGCCCCTTGGTTTCTCTTTCTGTAACACTGAGATCCAAATGGTGGACAGGTAAGGAAAAATCATCAGTAATGGCCTCTGAACCTCAAAAAGGTAGGGAGCCTTTCATTGGTAATCATCAGAAGGTGGAATCTATAGATCAGACGTTGGACCACTGGAGGAGAAAAAATGATTGTATTGATTGGTGCAGGGTGAGTAGGTCTATGTCTGGGTTTTAGGCCTTGCACTGATGTCTCACAGTTTTATTTTATCATAAGATTTTAGTATAAGATTTTATTGTCTGGATATTTTTATGCATTTGATGGTTACTTTTTAACGCTTTTTTATCTGGCTGGTTGTATTTTAATTGTTTATGTTTTAATATATACAACTTTCATCCCTGCTGTATCTATGTAGCTTGTGCTATGTGTTTTTTTTTCTTTTGTGGGTTGATCATTGTATATGAAATCCTTTGTGAGTATTTAGTGTTTTTTAATGCAGATGTATATACTGTTGTTTTATTGATGCACTTTAATGACCTAAGTGGCCGAAATAAAGTATTAATGATGATGATGATGATTGTATTGATTTGCATTTAGCACACATTTGGTAGGTTGACTGTGAGTCCACTGAGTCATTGGCATATTAGTGCTGTGGTAATAGTATAACATCCATAAGCTTTTGGAACATGGTGGGGTCCATGAGAAGCTCAGAAGGCATATATAAAATGATAAAGACCTTGAAGTGCAGACAATCTTTTTTCCCCCCAAGTCGTCTTATTTCAGCGGTACCTTCCTGCATTTGTAGGATCTAACATGGTGATGTATTAGACATTAACGTGGTATGTCCTTCACTCAAAGCATTGTGTCATTGTGAAATAATGATATCCCATTTACTTTTGGAAATCAATACAGAAGAATAGGTTCTGAATGAGTTTTCATCTTAAAACTGTTGGAGAGTTCTGTGCACCTTGAATGTTTCTACGATGTTCAACTTCAACATTTTCTCAACTTTCTGCTCAATGCCTTGCTCTCCATTTTCAGTCAGGTGATAAGGTCTTTGCCAGATGCCAAAGACTGAGGAGTTCGGTTTACATTACATATCTCTGAAGTCCTCCTGGAAGCCTTGAAATGGAGTCCTATTAGTAGTTTAGACCATTGTTGTGAATCCAGATGTTTGAGGTTAAATCTGGGGCTTCGACAGGCGTGCATTGTTCATTTACCATTGGTGACATGGTTGATCAAAGTCACTGTGCCCTGTTATGGTAGTGGTCTTCCGTCAGCTTGTTGGGCTGGGTACATTTGTTTAAGTTATTGGCGTGCAAAAAAGGGGACAAGAGGGAGTCTAATAAACCACTGCCAGCCCAATGCAGCAGCAAATCACTTCAAAATGTGGTTTGGGATCCTGAGACCTGCAGAAGATTAGTTTAGGGACTCCGAGGGGCTGAACCCAGGCTAAAACTGGGGGCACAGTCATATTGAGATATAGTGCAAGTGAACAAGTAGGCATGTGCTTGTGCTTTTCTAAGAATGCCCGGTTTTGAGCGATGGAGCCACTGACCTGCCCTAGTTTTTTATTTCATCAATCAAATGTGTCAATCCATTAAATCAGATTATACTTCTGTAATGATATATTTATTCAAATTAACAGTTTCTTAAAAAAAAAATGGGTATAATTAAGAATCATGTCTCCAAAATACTTTGATGTTCGATGAATGATTCAAGATGCAATGTTGTTGGTCTTGTGCACTTTGCATAAGACCACTTTAGTTATCATATCTGGATAATTATTGCAGTCTACTAAATATGGCAGTGAGATTTTTGCATGGTGCAAACTCTTCACCAAATTAATTCAAAGTGTTCACAAATTTGACAGCCAAGGACAACGAGTGACAGTGAACTAAAGTGATCTGCTTACCATCTCCAGAATTGGGCCATTGGAAAAATGTAATTTTAGCCTAGGTTACTTCAGTCACATGCTTTCCAATGAGCTACTTGTTTATATTGCCGTCTCTTTTCAGTTTATCAGTAAAGAGGAAGGCCCTAAAGTACCAAAAAAATAGCAATTTACCAATCAGTGGCAAACTGGTTTGCGACTGCTTAAAAAGGCCCCGCCGCTGTACCAAAAAGGCTGAAAATGTAGATTGATTAGAAATACGCAGCGAAGTTGATAAATAAGATATCACAAATGTGACTCTTTCGTAATTCCCAAATTGTGAAGCGGTAATAGCGAATGCCAATTAAAAAGTACAAGAGTTGCAAATTGCGACAATTCGAAAAACTGCCAAATTGCTTGTTCAAGCTACCATCAAGTGGAAGCTGGTGGTAACCAGTGTAAAAGTATAATAGTACACCTGAAATCCTGCAAAAACATCCACAATGGCTGCACTCTATGCAAAGGCAGTGAGCAGACACGAACTCAGAGCTCTACACTAGAGAAGGCGAAGATAGGAGTGAATATTCAAACTAAATCACCCTCTTTGATCAGACAGATGGGGACGTTTACGTCAGATACAGGTTGAGCAAGGCAGTCAAACTTGATTTAGTAACAGAGTTAGGGGGAGATTTATGAAAAAGTCGCGCAACGCAGCGCAGCCCCCCGCGAGACTGCGCTGCGTTGCGCGACAGGGAGGGAGCAGGAGAGAGACTTTTCTTCAAAGATATGGCTATCTCCTCCCCTTTCCCTTGCACCGGCGCTGATTACAGCTGCTGTGCGCCACGCGCACACCTTAGCGCCGCAGCGCTACGGTGTAGGCACAAGGGAAAGCTATTCCCACTTTGCATGCGTGCTGCACAGTGCAGCACGCATGCAAAGTTGGAAAAGGAAGGAGAAATGAAAGCATTTCTCCTTCCTTGCGCGTAGTTGCAAAGAGCGCAGTTTTTTCTCACTCTAAACTCAATCTACTGTTTTCAGTAAATTGGGTTTAGCGTGAGAAACCTTGGGTGGTTGCATGGGAACGCCCATGCACCACCCTTGACACGCCCCCATTGTGCAAAGTAATGCGAAACAGCGCAATGCGCTACTTCGCATTACTTTTACGTTATTTCCAGCGCTAAACAAGTTTAGCGCTGGAAAGTTGATTAGGAAAAAAAGATTTTGCGCCGTTTTGCGTCACTTTTATGACGCAAACACGGCGCAAAATCTTAGTAAATCTCCCCCTTAGAGCCTATGGTAGTGAGGCAGACTGAACACAACCAAGCCATCCCTGTACATGTTCAGGTTTTGTGCTCCCTACATCTCCTAGCATCAGCGAGTTATTAAAGTCCTAGAGCAGTAGCAGGGGGTATATCAAAAAGTGCTAATTTAAGGGTTTTTAGAAATTTCCTGGATACTATGTTGACCAGGATCAATATACATATCAGTTTTCCATATACCCCAGGTGATTTGCAAAAAAATTGTTTGTTTTCCTAATGCCAAATGATGGTTAAATGGCACACTCATACTGGAATACCCATATACAACTGAGTATCTATATAGGAATATGAAAAATGAACATTCACTTGAACATCCAGTTGGTGTGCAATACACCATATACAGACACTGTTGCCCATTACCGTTTGAGCATCCATAACTCTTTCATTTTTTGTCATTGAGCACTTCCAAGGGGAGCATGGGAGATGGTTGTTTTCTAGTTGAGTGTCACATTCCCTTGTGCTATGTCATTCATCCAACAACTTCGTACATATCCCTCATACCCATGTCTGTATGTTACAGGTGGCAGCGTGTGTGCCATTTGCCCATGGATCCTCACACCATGTCCAAATCCCAAACACAGAGGAAGGATCACCACAATCAGCATATAAGCAGACAATAACAGTAAAAGAAAGAACCTGTGGTGTTTTAAAAGGGGGATTTCGGTCTCTACATAAAAGTAGGGTACCTTGGAATACAATCCAGAGACATGCTGTAAAATTATTGCAGCTTGTGCAATGCTATACAACACTGCCATGCACAGGGGGTTCCCCCATGAACCAATGGAAGATGGTCCTGATGAGGCCGATAATTGCCTTTAATTTAAAATACTTTAATGTTATTACGAACAAAACAAAAAATATTTTTGTTTTGAACTTACAATTATTGTTTGTTTACAGGTATTTTTCATATGTATAAAATAAATTAGAACATTGGAATGTTGGGAGCTCCATTGAAAACAATGGAGTAGCTCCGGGCTTATAATGGCTGTTATAAGCCCGGAGCTCCAACATTCCAATGTTTCTTTGTTCACAGCTGTTGCTGTGAACAAAGGCTTCAGGGAGCCTGAGGAGATTTCAATCCCCTCGCGCTTCCTGAAGCCTTTGTTTTATTTGTTAGAACATTCTGCCCTCTAGTGGCAGAATGTTTTAATAGCCTTATAGCCCTTCGTAGCTGGGCTATACCGGCTATTAAAGTCCCGCTCCCTTGTTAAAGGCCCTCGCCTTCGGCTCGGGCCTTTAACGCTGGAGCGGGCCTTTAATAGCCGGTATAGCCCGCTACGGCGGGCTATAAGGCTATATTAACATTGATTAAATATATTTTCAGAAGGAAAATGTAAATGTTGTATTATCACGTTAAAGTAATATATATGCCAGCTAAACAAAATATGTTTCTTATTTTTTCTTCGACCTGCCACCAGTAGGCCTGGTGCTTCACCACCACCGCCTTGTACTGCTCCTGCAACGTGTACCAGTACTACTCATTTGTCCGACATAGTACTTACACTAGTGATAGGGCCAGTGCTTAAATTGTAAAAAAAAATTAAGTGCCAGGGCCCTCATCAGGAGGCCCCTTCACCCATTGCCTCTGCCAGCAAGCCAATGACAGAACCAACACAACTACTAAACATCACACCCTACAACTGTAACAATTCAGAACATTCAAGGCTCCCACAGCTTTAGGAATGACTTGGGAGGCAAATATTAGTCAATTTGAAAGTATATTGAATGAATAAACAACTGTTGTTGTGTTCATCTTTAATTTAAACAAACAGTGCCACCATGTGGCAGACTGTCATAAGCGCAGGTGTTGACAATTTAATGCTGGTGCCGAGCACCGGAAATCACCAGCTCAAATTAAGCACTGGATAGGGAATATGCTGTTTTTCTGAACTCCAAGCATAGCATTTTCAAGCTTTCAGAAATATTGTGCTAACGCTTCAGCATCTTGCAGCTCTTTCAGTTAGTTCTGAAAAACACGGCCTTACAGTGGTTATGAATGGCCGAAGCATAGGGCGTCGCCATGGGACACTAACCGTAGCAGTTGGGGTTGTGGTTGTTGGAAAAGTAACAGCAGTTTTTGATGACTCAGTCACTCCCTTTCAGCCTCTATCAAAAGTGCCACGCTTGACTCCCCTAGTCTGGTGTATCCACTCCACTGGTGTGGAGCTGTGGACTGTGCACGGACCCTGGCACCTCCTCTTGTATCTCATGAGTGACACTTTGGG
This sequence comes from Calotriton arnoldi, assembly GCA_963921515.1. Classification (NCBI taxonomy): domain Eukaryota; kingdom Metazoa; phylum Chordata; class Amphibia; order Caudata; family Salamandridae; genus Calotriton; species Calotriton arnoldi. The sequence goes on from CAWUFW010017088.1 coordinate 103,553, forward strand.
CCAGATTTGCTGTGCTGCGTGAGATGAAGAGAGCAGGAGAGTACTGAATTTACTGAAATATGGCACTCTCCTCCCCTCTCTCTAGCGCCGGTGCTGAAATTAACTGCCGTGCGTCACGGACACACCTTTGCGCCACAGTGCAAGGGTGTCTCCATGAGTCAAGCATAGGTTTTGCATTGGAAGCAGCAGTGGCTGGCACAGGTAAGCGTGGTGGGGTGGGGGCGGTGAGGGGTGGGAATGCGGGGGGAAATCGACAGACGACAGAATAGGTATAATTAAATAAATAAATAACACCTATTCCGTCGTCTGTCGGCTTCCGCCCCTGCCGCTCTCTGCCCCGCCCCACCCCACCGCGCTTACCTGTGCTGGCCGCCACTGATGGGAAGAATATCCTTCCAGTACAAAATGCTATGCTTAGACTAATTTTTAAACATTTTCCCACTTTTTATGTGTGCTGTACAGTGCAGCACAGATGCGAAGTCAGAAAATAAAGGAGAAAAAAAAACATTTCTCCTTGTTTGCACCTGGTTGAAGGGTGCACTATTTTCTGGCGCTAAACCCTGTCTACTTTATTTAGTAAATTGGGTTTAGCATCAGAAACCTTGGGTGGGTGCATAGGAACACCCATGCACCACTCATGGTATGCCTCCTTGGTGCTAAGTAATGCAAAGCAGAGCTATGTGGTGCTTCGCGTTACTTTCACATTATTTCCAGCGCTAAACAAGTTTAGTAAGGGAAAGAAAATCAGGCAAAATGATTTTGTGCCAATTTGCGTAACTTTTTTGATGCAACACGGTGTAAAATCTTTGTAAAGCTGCCCCCTAGTGTAGATGGTTCTGTGTGGGGAAAGAGTAGTCAATGTGAGTGATTCCCTTCAATGAAAGGTTCAATGATGCCATCTGCGTCTGCCAGTGAGACATTCGAAAATTGCTACGTTTACCGAATCTGTAATTGCAATTTTGTTTTGTCATTGTGAACCAGAACGATTTGGTGTTGCAGTACAGGGTATGTTTATACATCTATATTGTGGATCAATATTGATCAGTATGTTTATGATCTATATTGTGGATCAATATTGATCACAAATTACAGGTCGTTATTTTTAACTTTCATACATCAGGCCCATACATTTTTGTTTGTTTGTCTTTAATGAGTTTATTTAGTACACTGCATTCAAAAGAGCTGGCGTGCAAAACACATACATCACTGTTTAATCAATCTGGCAACTGCATACAAAAATCTTTCTAGACAAAAGAAATAATGATTTTGCCCTTAAAAGGAACAAAAGCACAAAAGAAATAAAACAGATTGCATGGGTTATAAATGTGTCTGACCTGCTCTCCAAAGCTAAGTATAAGAAGGGAAGTGTGGTCTATTTATATGTTGATTTAATTCACCTGCTTTGACCCAACAAACACAACTATTTCAGGAGAATCACAGTAACAATTGATGGCAAATAAATACAGCACCTAAACAAAGAGGTCATCAGTTTCCTTGGAGCTATAGTCAGGTTTTCATTGTTTAGTGGCATGGGACTGTGAAGTACAGCTTTGCTGCAGACTGAAAATATACTTTCTTGTACAAATTCTACTTTATATCGAAATATCAGTGGAAAAAGGTCAAGCAGAAAACAACCTTTCAGCCTTTATTTATTTCAATGAGCAACATACTTACTCGTTGTCCTTCATTCAGCAGAATGTTTTTTTTTCTTGAAATCTTTATTAGGGATGGAGAGGACAGTGTCTTAGGATGCTGGAGTTCTCCCTAAAATGGCCGACCAGTCCCAAGCAACAAGGTGAAAGCCAAAGCCACATATAAAAGTTTCACTTGCCTATGGCTTGTGTTGTCTGTTCTGTTTCTGAGTGAAAATCTCTTGGAAACTTGTAAGAGGAGTGCAGTGAGGTGACTTGCATCTAAAATGGAAAGTAAGCAAGAAACCTCTGTTAAGGGACTGGGAAGAAAGGGAGTCATAGAGTGTGCAACCTGGCTAGAGCGGCCAGTGGCTAAACACTGTGGGCCTCATTTACAAAAAAATGATGCAGCGCGGTGCTGCAAGCCATTTTACTGTGCTTAGCAGTGTCATTTTAAAAGCACAGGGATGCGGCATATTAACAACAGTACGATGCATATGTGTGCTTTCCCCAGAGCTGCCACATATTTGACTGACATGCCCCAGCACAAGCACCCTTGCGTCAAGTTGCAACGGTGCCTGCATTACGGGAATGATGGTTTTTGCACAAAAACAATCACTGATGGTATTTTCCTCTTTTATTCTGCAGCATGCATAGAAAGAGGAAAAAAAGAGGAGAAATAAAAGTATTCTTCGTCGTTACGTCACTGCTACGCCTCCCCTGGGGTGACGTAGGATTCTGACACATTCCCAGCGTTACAAAACGTTGCAAATCTGGGAATGTGTCAGGTTCTATAGATGTTGTGTGGGAACCCCCACAGCAACACCCATGGAATGCCCCTTTCACACAGAGTAATGAGTGAAAGGGAATCATATTTTTTATGAAAGGGGCCCATATTTACAAGGTCATCGCACTGAAAAGTCGCGCAGGGTGACTGTACGTGGCCTTGTAAATATGGGCAGGCACACTGCGCCGCCGGCACGTCAGAAAAAGTGACACACCAGCGGCGCAATGGCTTTGTAAATGATGCCTTGAAGACATGCACAATGTGAATGGCATAAGTGACAAAAGTCCATTGAATGTTGTTGTTAACACCATAAGCGAGGTCAACGCTGCATGAGGAATCTGGCAATCCCTTCCAGTGTGCACCCTTTCGGACCATAAGAAAATGACAAATTGCATTTGGGCAACTCCAAAGCCTATCAACGAGGCAATTTCGGAAACAATTATATGCAATGGCTGCACTCTCTTGGGGCTTCTTGTGCTCGTGCTGTGAAGGCCCCTGCCTACAGTGGCAATTATACAGCACTGGCCTGCTGGCAGCCTCCAGAGAAAGACACAAATTTAAAGTAGAAAAAGTAGAGGTTAAAAAACATATTACACTCATAATGGAAAAAGTCCAGTCTCCTGCAGATGAGGATACTGTCTGATGTTTTTGAAGAACTGCCAAGATACCAATATTGTAGTCTATATCTGCATCTCATAATCTCATAAACACAGGACTCACTCACCGAGGAGGAAAATGGTTTCTCTTTTACAGGAAAGAAAGCTGCTTTCGTCCCACAGACTGAAGCAAGGACACCACAGAAGCCTTAAGGGTTGGGTTTGGACAAAGCAGACCTAGGGTTCAGACATAGCACATTGTGACAGATGAGAGTAAATGGAGTTCAGACAGGGGAAGCAGTAGCTTCTGGCAGTATTTCACTTAAGGCAAAGGAAGGTGTTGTTTGAGGTTGCTTTCTGTCTTGGGAGGTTTTAGCTCCAACCTTTAACTCCAGTTGATTCTGAGGAGGTGGTTGTAGGCAATAGAGTAACTGCAATGCACTTTAGTAAGAGGGCAACATTTTATCTGTTTGCTTTCCTCATATGTCCAAGATTCGGTTGCATATAGCTGTAATCACTCTAGATCCAAATACTCATATGCAAAGTCTTTTCTTTTGTTGTAAATCAATCACTAAACATTGGTATTTTTTTCATACAATCTTCTTTATTGTTAACCAGTTTCCAATCATTTTTTGGCAGACCCAGTAAATGTGTTGCATCCCTTATAGGGATACCATTAGGGCAAACAATTATATTTCATTTCCGGGGTGTCATTCTTTTAAATTTTATCATTTTCAGTTTGTTAAAACCACATCAATCAACTCTTATGTCAGGCAACAGCAAGTTCCCGCTTTTCCTTCAGAAGGATGTAACAGAATCTTGGATAGATGAGAAAAACAAACAGTTAAATGTTGCCCTACTAAAAAGTATTTTGGATCTCTATTGAGTTTTGTGGGCAGGGAAACTCTAGGAGTTGGCGCAATATACATAAAATAAATTCGTTTGGGTTATTGACGGGTGCAATCTAAAGGAATACTACTGCCATTTGTTGTGAAATGGAGTAACTGCACTTCAGTCTAGGGAAGGTGAACCCTGAGCATGTTACTCCTAGTGCTTGATTTGTAAAAGAATGGGGCATATTCTCAAGGAGCTATCGCCGAGTTACTGGCACTTTAACCCATCCAAAGTCGCGCTAAATTTATTGCCTTATTCACAAGCTGGTGCTAACAGCCCATAACACCAGTTTTCCTGCGAAAGCAGTCGCAAAAAACATCGCAAGAGGGTGACCCCGGCAACTAACGCTAATGAGATGCAGAGTAGGCGTTCCCGAGCAAAAACCCGCGACAACACCACAACGCAACATTCTCAACGACCAGCCACATCGGCGATAGGAACACAAAACAGGCGATACGGCGCGTTACCAGCAGGAAATTAACACCTGCTCTGACCTGGTGCAAAGTCGGACGTCAACCTGCACAAGAAAAGGGAGCCCAGCCCACAGCCACACCTGAAGAACAACAGATGCCATGGAGCCACTCACCATGCACCCCGGAGCCCAGAGAGGGCAACAACACCCACCGCCACCACCCCCAGGACCGCCACCCCCCCAATGGACCCCCCCCACCCTCCCACCCCCGGACCACCACAGAGGCAGCGCAGACAAAGACAGTGGACCTTCAGGAAATGCACCAGCCCCACAGACCTAACACCAGACAATGCCAATGCCCACTACAGGCCCAAAAGGACAACCATCCTCCGCATCCTGAACATCATTGCCCACAGGCTGACGGTACCAACACAGCGGACAACCAACATCCCTCCGCAGACAAAGCTGCTGGCTGTGCTGCACCTGTTGGCCTCTGGCATCCTCCCAAACAACAACCGCCCGAGTCGGAGGAGTCCCACAGCCAGCCCCATCCAAGTTCCTCACACCTGTCCTGGATGCCCTCACCAGCTAGGGACCCCAGCACCCATACGTCCCCCACAATGCGGAGGAACAGCTGGAGACCAAGCAAGGACTATACGCCATAGCTGGATCCCCGCACGTGTCGGGGGCAATCGACTGCACACTTGTCCCACTTGTGCCCCCTCCCAACACTGCACACAATACCCCAACAGAAAGCACACGCATCCCATCAACGTGCAGGTAACAGTGGAACACAGGGGACTCCTCACCAATGTCATGGCCAACTACCCAGGCAGTGTGCATGATCCCTTCATCTTCCGACAGTCCAACATCAACCAGCGCTTCCAGGATGGCACCCATGGGAATGCACTGCCCGTTGGCAAGTACCAAATGAACACACCACACACCTCAACCCCACAATCATGCAACTCACAACCCTGGAACTGCACACGTCACAAAATCACATACAACATGCCAAACAACATGCCCCCCCACCAGACACGACAGCACAACTTACTGTGGCAACCTTGGTCAGCCATGTACATGAGCCATCGACGGCATGGCACCTCAGCCACACAATACCGGAATGTGGGGAGAGGTGGGAACCAGGCATGTGCGAAGGAGGCAAGTGACCCATGAATGAGTATGTACACAATGCCAAGTGTGGCGGAGATGTGCTGGACTGACTGCAGTATGCAGACCACAGACACAGCCATGTCTACATGCACTGCTGGTGTTTGGAGTGCAGTGGACAGTGGACGCAACCATGTCACCCCAGCCAGTGGGGAAGATCGCGGAAATGTAGCTTGTGACATCCCCCCCTGTAAGCATGTGCGGAGTGGGCTAGCTCGGAGGATGCCAGGCCAGCGCAGGGGTGTGAATAAAAAGCACGTAGCACTGGGCGTGGTTCTTTTCCGGAATGCCCAACGCATCTGCCAGGGCAGCACCTCCCGCCACGAGGCCGACGCCGTCGCCATGAGCGGTGTGGCCTGCGATCCTGTGCGCCTGCTGCACCCGGGGCCGCTGGTCCCCGGACCCGTCATGCCCACCCCTGCGCAGCCAGGCCTCACTGCTCACCTGCCGACACCGGCGTGTGTCAAAGAGGGCCCACCATGTGCCGGCGCAAGCTCCAAGACCGAGGCCCGCGACCTTCGCAGCCTCCTCAGACCATCACGGCCTCCACGACACAGGCCCGCTTTATTCCTTTTTCGTTGATGTACTCCACCGCTGCCTCGGGCCTACACTACGCCCAAGTAGGTCACACATTTGGAACTGAGTCTTGATTATGCTATGGCCGAGTACACACTTCATGGCTGAGTTTAACTCACTATACTCCCTTCGATGTGGTGACACAAAGTATGTGCATGGCATCCCAACCACACGTATCTGTGGGCCCTTGATGACTACGCCTTCGGACTACACTGCGGTCCTGCAGGCCCCACACAAATCCATGCCAGTCCATACCAGGCAGGACACGGCATCGTAGCTGGCTAAACACCCGCACAGCTCTGCCTCGGTCAACCACGAGTCATCCCCACATGCCATTTCAATGCTGTGTGTCAGTGTTCCAGGAGGAGCTTGCTGAACAGCAGTTGGCCCGCGCTGGCCGCCTCCTCCGGACTACACATCGGTCGAGTAGGGCACACATTGGGAACTCAGTCATGATTCATTTATGGCAGACCTGATTTCATTGTACTGGCCTCGTCGCAGACTGCATCCCCTTTCAGCTACGGGGCCACTAAGTCTGTTCCCCGACAACCATGGACACTTTCTTCTTGAGATTTGTTGGCGACTGAGTCCATGGACTGGGGGTTGTCTTCATCATCATGTCGGTGATACTGACTATGTGGCCAAAACGAGGCTGTAGCATTCCACTCCTCCATTTGCTGCTTCCGGCCGGCTCCTGCCCTCTGCATCATCCCCTGGAGGACACCTTCCACTGTCCCCCGCAAACCTCCGCTACATTCGCCTTCGACATCAACGAGGACCCGCTCACCTCACGTGGCCCTATCTCACTGCACCGCAAGTCACCGTCCCGTGGCGGTGTGCCTGTGCCGGCCGCAGTGCATCCGGGGCCACTAACTCTGTGCAGCTCAAACCTTGGCCCCAGTCTGATGGCATGTTGGATGGCCTCTGGGTCGATGGTCTGGGGGTCATCAACGCCATGTGTCTGTGGCCCTGCACTGTCCGCTGCCTCCGGCCTCAACTGCGGTCCACCTTGGCTCACACATCAAATCGAGTCCTGACCTGCCCGGACGTCGCATCAATGCAGGATGCACACGCCGCCACCGCCAGGACCAACTCCAAACGACAGGTGCCAGAGTCGTAAGTGTCTTACTGCCAGACTGTCAGAGTTGCTCACACCTGTCGTGGGGGCCATCATCAGCTTGATGCCCTGCTCAGCTCTTCAGGTGCCACTAACTCAGTGCACCACAAATCAAGGAACATTCTGCTTGCATGTTGGGTGAACACTGTACTCCCTCCGGCTACCACCATGATGCTTCACAGTTGTTTCTGTTGTGCTGGTGTTTTATGTTTCTGCTTCAATTGTGATCACTGTTCAAGTTATTGCCAGCACCAACGACTCCATGAGGGCTGGCTTACACTCACCCCACATACATCCAGCACATGCATCACTGTACATGTGACCATGCCAATAAAGGTGTCGAGCGCACGTGCCCGTGGCCAGTTCAACGAACTATCTGTGTGTGTCCGTATGCTCATGATGTATGCATTTGTGCCCCGGGCACTACAGCATTACATTGTGCCATGTACAGAGGACGCAGCCATGTCACCGCAGGCAGCGGGTGGGACATTGCACATGTAGCTTTGTCGTCCCCCACTCAATAAGTAAAAGGAGTGAACTGGGCCGGTGGATGCCAGTCCGGCGTGGGGGTGTGAATGATCATCCCGTGGCCCTGGGTGTGGTTCAGTACTGGAAATGTGCAAAGGCATGTGTCTCTGTCGCACTGTGGGTCTCCGTTGGGGAGTGTTGGTGGGCCCTGATGGGACTTAGACACCCACGTATGTGATCTGGTTCGGCTTCCATGAGGTAGTACCCCACCCACACATGTTCGGCCACCCCCTTCTGGCAGTCTGACACTTGGCCTTGGAATGCGATGTGTGCTTGGGTGGGCTGCTGGGAGCCAGCCGGGGTGGTGGGTGCATCCAGCTGTGTTGTCTGTGCAGGGGGTGGGGTATCCTCGATGCAGCGGTGCTGCCCTGCTCCTGGAGGTCGATTGCCTAAGATGACCCTGGACTGTTGTGGGGCGTAGGTGTCGGAAGTGTGGTGGTCCTCTTCAGCATCACTGTAGAGTTCTCTGGTCTGCTCTGCTGGAGGTGTTGTTTGTCCCTCTGCAATGTGAAGGGGAGATGCTTGTTGACATTGTGTTGGCATGTATGTTGCCGCATTGTTCAAGTTTACATTCAGACCTCATGACAATGTACATTGTGACTGTTTGGGAGGGGCGGACTATTTGATGCGGGACAGTGGACATTTGGACTACATGACGTAGGTGAGGTTATACACGTACATTTGCATCTCAGTTTCCTGCTATGTCAGATGTGATTGGCCCTTTTCTACGCACAGGCGGACCCAGTTGTGTCCTCTGTTCTGCAGTGTAGGTGTTGGGCTGTGTACCACATTGTCGTCCATGTGGGTGTGCTGTGATTGCTATGTGTGTGTGCTGCTTTGTGTGGGAGTCGCACCTGCAGCTGTGATTTTGCTGCCCCTTATCCCTTGGAGGCGGTGTGCCTTTGGCTTTTGTGCTTTTGAGGTGCTGTGTTGTTGGCGACTTGGGTCATTTGTGCTCTTGGACGGTTTTTGTACTCTTGTGCATTGTTTGTCTGCAGATGTGTTGTTGACGTCAGTGGTTATTTGTGCAGGTGGATGTGTCAGAGTGTGACCTGCTCCTTTCCGGAAGTGGTCCACATTCAGCCACCTCAGTCTTGTGGCGTGCACAGTGTCATGGTGATTGTACTCCAGCCATGCTGCTGGTCATGTGGTGTCACTTGCATTGTCAGTGTGGCTCTCACATACGCATCTTTGAGGTGTTTCGCACAGGTGCATGTGTGTGTTGTGGAATTGGTGTTGTGTGGGGTGGGACCCCTTTGGGCACATGGTGAACGGGGGCCTACTTGATGTTTGTATGTGTGCTGCAGTGTGCCATGGGGATCAGGGACATGACCCAGGGTTATTGTGGGTGTGCGGTGTGCTACACGTCATTGTGCATGTGTGCCATTGTCCCAGTCCCCCCGTCCCCACAGTCCCTGTTCCTCACCCTGTTGCTGTTGTGTCAGGTCATGTCGAGCAGTGTCCGGACTCCCGACTCCTTGCACCGTCTCCACACTGATGACTGTGGGCGCCATTTGCTCCAGCTCCTCCAGTGGCGCAGGACTCCCACCTCCATTCGCCGTTGCTGCCTTCATGTTGGCAGGGGGTTTCTGCTTGGTTTGGCTTTTCATATCGTGCCGGCGCATCTTGGCCTTTTCGGCACTTTGACTGCATTCACGATGGGATGCCAATTTTCCGCCTGTATTGCCAATGACACGGTGTTGGTGACGGACAGTTGTTGTTGGTGCTCTGTCACCTCCGTGACGACGATCGGGTTTTCCTGTGGACTGTACCCCGTCTTCCTCTTCCTCTTCTCCTTGGCCTTCCCCGACCCCGAGGTTCATTGCTGGTGGTCTGTGGGGCTTGTGGGGTTCGCGTTGACCTGGGCACTCGTTCCGGGTGCATCCATGTTGCTGCGCAGTTTGATTTGTTTATGGTGTGTTTTTTTTGTTCAGCTTTTATGGTGCATTTTCCCGCCAGACGCCTGGGGATTGCAGGCCTGTCGCTGTTTTTTTTTCGTGGTTGGCCTCATCGCAACTTTATTCGCATTGGTGTTTCTCAATTTTTTCGGCGTCGCGTTGTTTTTAACGCAGTCATTTGACGCGTTATCGTGAGACTATCGCATGGTGACGCCAGGTTGAGAATGCTACGTTAACACAGCATTGTTTTCCCACGATGGACTGCGATGTAAGAAGTTGCGTTAAGATAAACTTGCGGTGGTTATCACATGTTCTTGTGAATATGCCCCAATGAGTGCAGATGACCAAAGCTCTGCTGTCTCATCATGAATCCACCTCATGCTCTTTAGTCCACTACCAGACACTCCCCGCACCTTTATCTCACTCTTGCTGGTTCCTGCTTTCTCTCTTTGAGATGATTTTCTTCTATTTTGATCTTCTTCCTACTTTTCCCTTTGGGTGTTTTTCCCTCTCTTGCTCTTGGTACATGTCTTATGAGAAGTAATAAATGCTGGTCCCCAAAAATAAGTGCTGGTGGGCCCCACAGGCTATCACTGGCTCAAATTCAGCCCTGGTTACTCCAGTACATAAGAGAGACTGTTACCTATGTGTACACCTTCAGCTCAGACATGCAAGCAATATCCAGCCTAGTGTCTTTTTTCCCCATTGACTAGAGATCAAAATCATATTAAGCAGACTGAGCCCCAAAGATTTCTGAGGATAGCCAATAACCCAGAAACCTGTCCTATTGGAAACAATATCCAAAGACTTACAGCCTATGTCTTTATAAATATTTAGGTTTGTACCTCAGCTTCAAGAAGTGCTACTAAATTCTGACTTGTTTGGATTTGGTCATTGTATCTGGCCTACGTAAGCTATATCAAAAATAAAGACCTGCTGCAGCTATGGCTGAACATTGAGTTTATTATGGATAATTACTCTTATATCCTGTATACAAACCTAATAACAAATTTCTTCGAGTAAGGATTTATTGCTTGATCAAGGTGTACCTGTTGAGGCATGTATACAAAGGCAGTAACTTGGCTATGCAATTAGAGTGCCAGATCTCTTGTGCCCTGGGATACCAATGGTAAACAACAGCACCCACTACAGTTGCAGTCGGTGGTCACTGTGTTGGAATAAAATAAAATGCTTTTGTTATGTTGCCACATGTTGCTTTGCTAAGTTAGCATTTGCGGCACCATTTTATGTTCAGCCGCCATTTTGAGCCATAATCGAAACTAACTTTTTCCGTCTCTGCTAGAAAACAGCCTTGGTGAATTTTGTTTTCTTCAAGGTTGGGCCTCGCTGTACTAATGAATACACTGTCTTGTTATGTATACCTTTCCCACTAGATAGAGGCCTGCCCCCACTGGTCCAGCGATGGGCGCAGGCAGAACGACCTTGGCGTAGAGATAGTGTGTGCCCGGTCTCAGGATCGAAACTCATCCTTCTGTACCTTCTTTGTGTAGCTGGTTCGAGCTGGAAATTTCCAGTTTGGGGGGTGTCATCATTGATTCTAAACTGTACGTAATCTATCTCCATGCTTGCTGAAGTCAGTCCCTCTGCAGCAATCCCAGGAGGCTGGTCAGACCGGACTCCACTCGAGTGTACTTGAATAAATATACTTGGTTTGTATTCTCTACTGTCTGACCGACTCTTCATTCGTTTGGAAGGCAGAGAGGTGGTCGCGAGTGGCCCGGGTGACCCCTAATAGGGTCACTTCCTTCAACTGAGTGACCAAGGGCCCTCTGAGTTTTCATTCCAGATTAGATAAAAGGAGTTGCAGACACTGGGGGGCCGATTCCGATCTCGGCCGGTAGGTCACCGAATCGGATTCGGCTTAACCGGATCCGATTCGGAGCCCTCTTTCCCGACCGATTCGTACGTGCGTCCGGCCGAGCGAGTACGATGCGAGCGCACGCGAAATCGCCGACCGACTTGTTTGTGGATCTGAAGCGCTCCGACCGACTCGCACGGACACGCCGCGCACCGCGGAATGGAGACGTTCCCCGGCCGGGCAAGTACGATGCGCGCCGCGAGCAGTCCGACCGACTCGCGCCGTCCGGCTCGAAAGAGCAGTCGGAGCCGCACTTTGGGGATCCGTGTCGGACCCCCCTGTACGCGTAGCCGCGCGAGTCACACACAGGGGGGACCCATGGGTCCCCCCTACCTGTGCACGTATGCCGCGAGTCGCTTTGAGGCGTACCCGCTGTAGGGGGCACCCTTGTTCGCCTCGCACCCATTGGGTCAATGGGAGCTCGCATACGCGTTGTACGTCCGGCTCCCATTGACTTCAATGGGAGTCCGACCGAATCGAGTCCGATAGCATACGTACGCATCGTACTTGTTCGGTCGGGCTGCTAGAGTCCGATTCGGTCGGAAATCTCTCCAGGTCCGGCTCGGTCGGAGAGATTTCCTGCCCGAATCGGAATCGGCCCCTGAGTGTATCTTCTGTTGACACATGAGCGGGTGTAATGGAGGATGGATGAAGGGGTTAACACTTGTTCAAACACAGGACAACGTAGTAACTACTGTGACTGTAGTCAGATACAGGTAGTGAAAAATGAAGGGTTTAGGTCCAGTCCAGTTGTGAAAGGGCAGTGGTAGACTGTAAGCAACTTCAGGTAACAATCACATATGGAAGTATTTCTAACCATAGTTCTGCTACCAGGGAAGGGAAGGCAATATTCAAAAGCATGAGGTTAACCCCAGTTAAATGTTTTTATATGGCATATCATTGGTGTCTTTTGCCACTTGTTTTGTCTCCAAGAGCCTGGTGTTAGGTTATCCCACTAGAAGGCGATCGGAGAAAGAAGCCTGGGGAGGTATTACACATAGGGCACACTGTCCCAGTTTGTGCCATGGCACACAGTTAACTGGGTGCAACCCTCGCCTCTTGTGAGCGTAAAGGTGCAAATATGTATATTAAACAGTGTGCAACATCTAATATATCAAAGTGCAACTGGGCACAAAAAGCATGCAAATGGGCACATTGCACCCGCACTCCAGAGGCCCTATCTATAAGAGGGATTAAGGTGCCTGACAATTCTTGCACATGAATGCATTAAAATGAGGCTCAATTTCAGACAAGCTTTACCTTTCCACACTATATATTGTGGAGTTACAGCTTAGCCAAACCTGTGGTTCCCCCACCTCAATTAGAACAGCCTGTTTTCCAACAGTGGGACCTCAACGGGCTCTACCAGTGGAAACCTGGACCAGGGGCCCACCCACATTAGGCTGTGTGGAAGTGAAGATCTAAAGTGCCACCGTGTTTGAGGCAAAGCTTCCAGTGTTCCTTTTCCTGCTCTGCTACCCATGGAAGGCATAGCACGCCCAAGCAGGGAAAAGCAGAATTGTCCCTATAACACGTAGAAAAAAAAACTCCATCTGCATCAGAGACATTTCTTTTCTGTTTTTCAGGGGTAAAAAAACTTTTAGGGATTTGATACTGAGAAAACAAAATTGCTGAGCGGGTCTCATTGACATGGAGGCACCCCCTGCAATGATTTTTTGCCAACATGGTCTCAATGGAGCACTGTCGATGAAAGTAGCCTAAAAATTAGAAGAGATTCTGATGACATCTCAATATGGGGATGTGTGGGGTGAGGTCTTACAACTTTCCACCAACTTCTACGAGTAACTTCTGCAAGTCTAAGGAAGCACAATATGACCCATGTCATTGGATATGTGAGGTCCAGTGCACCTTTCACTATTTTGCTGCCGCGAGGGCAGTACAAGTTTGTGTCAGTCTTCAGGGCAGGTATTATATGTAATAGGGTGCATTCTCCCTATTTGCACCCAGCGCACCTAGTTAAAGGTGCATCGTGGCACCACCAGGGACAGCGCTCTCTCGCTATAATACGGGCCAAGGACTGTAAGTTTCTGTATTAGCACATTGCCACTGCTGTGTGTTGTTATCAATGTGAGCTTTCTCCTCTGGCACCTTGTCACTGCTGTGGAACTCCAGAAACGTGGGTTTTTTCCACTAGTATTATGCACTGTTGTGGAACTCTAAGTGTATGAGCTCCCTCCACTAGTATTCTGTCATTACTGTGGACCATTTGTAGTGTGAGCTCCCTCCACTAGTATTCTGTCACTCCTGTGGAACTCCAGGAGTGTGAGCTGCCTCCACTCGTACTATTTCACTGCTGTGGACCTCTTGTAGTGTGAGCTCCCTCCACTAGTATTCTGCCACTCCTGTGGAATTCCAGGAGTGTGAGCTCCCTCCACTATTATTCTACCACTGCTGTGGAGCTCCAGGAGTGTATGCTTTCACCACTGTTATTCTGCCCCTCCTGTGGAACACTAGAAGTGTGAGCGGCCTCCACTAGTATTCTGTCACTCCTGTGGAACTCCAGGAGTGTGAGCTCCCTCCACTATTATTCTACCACTGCTGCAGAACCCCACGAGTGTGAGCCCCCTCCACTAGTAATCTGCCACTCCTGTGGAACTCCAGGAATGTGAGCTGCCTTCACTAGAAATGTGAGCGGCCTCCACTAGTATTCTGCCACTCCTGTGGAACTCTAGGAGTGTGAGCTCCCTCCACTCGTATTATTTCACTGCTGTGGACATCTTGTAGTGTGAGCTGCCTCCACTAGTATTCTGTCACTGCTGTGGAACTCCAGGAGTGTGATCTCCCTCCACTATTATCCTACCACTGCTGTGGAACTCAGGAGTGTTAGCCCCCTCTACAAGTATTCTGACACTGCTGTGGAACTCCAGGAGTGTGAGCCCCCTCTACTAGTATTCTGCCACTGTTGTGGAACTCCAGGAGTGTTAGCCCCCTCTACTAGTATTCTGCCACTGCTGTGGAACTCCCGGAGTGTGAGCTCCCACCACTATTATTCTACCACTGCTGCAGAACCCCAGGAGTGTGAGCCCCCTCCACTATTATTCTACCACTGCTGTGGAACTCTAGGAGTGTGAACCCCCTCTACTAGTATTCTGCCACTCCTGTGGAACTCCAGGAGTGTGGGCTGCCTCCACTAGTATTCTGTCATTACTGTGAACTCCAGGAGTGTGGGCTGCCTCCACTAGTATTCTGTCATTACTGTGAACTCCAGGAGTGTGGGCTCCCTCCACTAGTATTCTTCCATAACTGTGAACTCCAGGAGTGTGGGCTCCCTCCACTATTATTCCAACACTTCTGTGAACCTCAGGAGTGTGGGCTGCCTCCACTAGTATTCCAACACTACTGTGAACTCCAGGAGTGTGAGCTCCCTCCACTAGTATTCTGTCATAACTGTGAACTCCAGGAGTGTGGGCTCCCTCCACTAGTATTCCAACACTACTGTGAACTCCAGGAGTGTGGGCTGCCTCCACTAGTATTCCAACACTACTGTGAACTCCAGGAGTGTGGGCTGCCTCCACTAGTATTCCAACACTACTGTGAACTCCAGGAGTGTGAGCTCCCTCCACTCGTATTATTTCACTGCTGTGGACATCTTGTAGTGTGAGCTGCCTCCACTAGTATTCTGCCACTACTGTGAACTCCAGGAGTGTGGGTTGCCTCCTCTAGTATTCCAACACTACTGTGAACTCCAGGAGTGAGGGCTGCCTCCTCTAGTATTCCGTCACTACTGTGGACTTCCAGGAGCGCGAGCTTCCTTCACTAGTATTCTCCCACTGACACGCAACATCAGGTTTGTGGCTATGTTGGTAGAGAACCCTTTTTCACGGATTCACACAGCACTGAAGCTACAAAGGGTTCTCAGTACCAAACACAATTTGGAAAGTCTGCTACGCAAAGGGAATTTTTGAAAATGAAAATGGAATCCAAGTAAACTCTGCGTGTAGTTTGTTTCCTTAATGTGTTTACGTAAACTAGTTCTTTTGTGTACATTATTCATTGTACCCGCAAAATCGCTTTCTTTTTCAATACCATTGGCAGTGCTTAATTTGAGCAGGTGGTTGACGGTGGGGACCACCGGCTCGTCAATTTGGGGATCAGCACTTTTTTTACCCACTCATTTGCAGATTGCAAAAGAGGGAAAACCACAGAAAGTGGAAAGACTGAGAAAGAAAAAGACAGATAAATCGTCACAAATGGAGAAATTAGAAACATGCCTGAGTGACATAAACGGAAAGGAGTATCTGGTACTGGATTAAAGAGGCCTGAGGTGAATTCAAAACTACACAGCTTTAGTCAGGGGTGTAACAGAAGGACCCGCAGCCCCTCAGGTGCGGGGCCCCCAGGGTTTCTTGTTTTGGAGGAGGGGTCCTTGCCCTCTAAGCCATGCCATTGCATGCCTTGCCCGAAGAATGCAATGGCATGGAATAAGAAATAGTTAAACTTTATCGACAAGATGGCCGCTGGGTAGGAGCTCGTCTCGGCAGCTCCCGGATTGGGGATCTCCAATTCGGTTGATATCCCCCCTATTTACCCGACCTCCACCCCTTAACCTTCCGACATCTAACGCCACTTGATTCCGGATCTTCGATTTCGTAGTGGCTCACCCGCTTGTACGACCGCCTGGGCTCCGAGGTCCCCTACCTTGAATACCTCACCGTCCTTCAGCAGCATTGAGCCCTCCGACTTGGATGATCGGCGACTTCACCACCTCCAGGCGGATTCAAACCTTTGTCCTTTCGCCATCTGACATACTTCTCCCCTGCAGGACTGTTTCTTTTCCCCGAGGTGTGAGCGCGTCGCCCTGCCTTCCCTCCTCTGCAACGAAACGCCTTACAGTGCTTGAGTGGTGACGCGCGGGTCCCCCTGGTTGGGGGTCACTCGAGCTGTCGCCAGAGCTCTGGGGCCAGAATCCTCCACAACGCCGACGCATGGAGCGCTGCCACAATGGTCTGATCGTAGCTTGATGGAAGGCGCTGATTTAAGCAGAATCACCGCCAATTCCCCATCGGACGAAGAAACGCGAAGTTTCAAAATGGCGGATGACGAGAGACTTCAATATCCAGCTCAGAAGGTACAGAATCAACAACCGGATTGCCCGCCGGAGCGCCCGTCTTATAAGGTTTTTACCCGCCCTATTTCCCGACTAGGCAAAATAACTTTTGATGCCAAGATCAGTGTTGCTTTTTAACCTTGCGGCGTTCGTGTACTAATACCCGCCTGACCCTAAGATTGCGGCTAAATTGTACAGATCGCGCTCTACCTTTCCTTTGCGGAGCTACGCTTGTGACCAATTAATCATATCTGATTCCACCAGCATGACGAGCCTCCCCAGAACGGGGACTGGCCCTCAGATGGCGACCATGATGTAGATATCGGCAATTTCCTCAGCAATATAGTCTACCGTGGTCGCTGCGACGCTGAGCTCATCTCAGCCCTTCCCATGACACCAAGCCGGGGTGCAACATGCCAACATTGTCTGCCAGTTTATCAGCTGCTCCCGCAATGTATCTTACCAAGGATTTCCTCTTAATGGCCGACAGATGATGAGCTCTGACCGGGAGCCCCCTAGGCTAGGGATTGCCTTTTAGGCTTTAATCCCCTGGATACTACCCCTTTCTTGGACCCCTACTCACACCTGGGGTTAGTCTTGACTGTGGTTCGCACCTCTCCAATCTCCCGCGTTGGATTTTGACATTCTCAGAGTAACCTTGAACATTATCCTGACCCATGAGACTGAGCAATATGGCCGATGCCCGGTGGAGCTGCCATACAGCTAAAGAGGAGATCAGCCCTGGTTCACCCCCTCGGCCATCACCTACCCAGCCGTACATTGGGCACAGTTCTCCTTGCCTCCCCGCTGTGTCTCCTTTCCTCCCCCTTTCCCCTGACCCTACCCTTTCCCCTCTACTCTCCTTTTACCCCATCCTCTTTGCTCTTTTAATGTTTTCCCACAGAGACCTAGCGTTCTGGCCGTTGCTCGGTGGAGCTACCTGATAGCTAAAGAGGAGAAGGGCTTTGGACTTCCCCCCCCTGCCGTCACCTACCCAGCTGGTCTTCGGGCAGATATTCCTTCGTCTCCCTGTCCTATCTTCCCCTACCCCCCCTTCCCTGCCCCTTACCCTTCTTCGCTTCCATGCTCTTGAAATGTTTTTCTAGCAACTGATGTTACCCTAATCTAATGTACTGTGTAATCTTGTGGAACCTTATGTAAAGCACTCTGATACCTACGGGTCTAGCCAGCGCTA
The DNA here is from genome assembly GCA_963921515.1 of Calotriton arnoldi. Lineage (NCBI taxonomy): Eukaryota > Metazoa > Chordata > Amphibia > Caudata > Salamandridae > Calotriton > Calotriton arnoldi. Next base: position 121,307 of record CAWUFW010017088.1, read on the forward strand.
TATAAAACTCATGAAATAAATAAATAACTAAATAAAATAAATAAACGCTCGAGAAAGCCACTCTCCTCTACTTTGCAGGACCCTGGAGTGTAGGGGGGGATCAACCATTCAGGGGGCCCCCATTGAGCCCATTCTGCAGGGGGTGTGGTGCACAGGGCCGGCTTTAGTGCTGGTTGCGCTCGGTGCGACAATCATTTTTGGCACCTCCACACCCCATGACCGCCTGCTCGGATTCTCACTACCACCAGGCAAAAGTGTCCCTCATCTCTCCAATCATAAGGTATTGCTAAAAACAGCGCCCTCACTGAGGCCAGCAGCCCCTTCACAGGTCAGCGCCCAGTGCGGCCGCACCTGTCGCACTGCCCTAAAGCCAGCCTGGGGGGTGCATCATTATTCCTTATGCCCCCGGCTTTGGCTTTAAATACCCTAATCCACACAACTGTAATACTGCTATTGTGATTTGGAGGAACCATTCGGCTCAGACATATCTCTGTCTCCACTGCTTTAAATGGGCAGGTGCTCTCCAGTACTGAGTTCTGCACTACTTGAATTTTAAAGGGAGAGTACCTGCACTTCTCAGCAGGGGTGCAGTACCCACAGTTGGAGAGTGCCAACACTTCTCAACAGCAAACAGATACTCTGGGATACTTCAGTATTCCCGTTTATGTCTACGGTGTTTTCTGGGGGTATAGAGAGATCTAGCTCAGGCCAAATGCAACAAGGAAAATATTGACTCTTGAGGGGGTGGGTGGAAAGGTGTTGACAGGCACCAAAAGGGACTTGGCATGTGTTTGGGAAAGGGAGGTTGGTGGGCTCAAAAACAATATCGAAGCTCGTCCCAGAAAACTGTGAAAATATCTAATTTAGGACCCAGAATCACTAAAGAGCAGCGCCCCAGAGAATCCTGACAAAGGAAAACTGAGGTAGAAGGGATGTAGGACAGGGCGTGGCTTCGGCGCCAAAGAAGATGGCCGCCTCTCCATGAAGCTCCGCAGCGGTACGGGGACGGAGGAAATCTCTGTCGGCACCACTCGCCGCTTCGCAGCCCCAACTGGCAGAGAGAGACAATGAAGTATGTTGCCATCATTTACGGCATTCCTGCTCGTTTGGGGTGAGCGCTCTGCCTTCTTTTTTGCTGACTTTCAATTCAGTCAGCCCGCAACCGCCATTTTGAGCGTTTTTACCGCTCGTTTTTCAATGCTGCATTTACTGCCTATATAAACTCTGCCAAATAAGCGCCTCTGCTCATTTTTGAATGCCCTCACCCCTTTGGCTGTTTTTACAGTTTTCATGGTATTTGGGAGCATTTTTGCGACTTGGAGCTCTGGAACAACTGCAGTTTAATTTATGGGCTGTATTGTGTGGCTGTAATTTTCACTGACTGTACTCAAAGCCATATTCTCTTCTTACTTGATGAAGAGCACCTTTACCTCTCAGTTGTACTTTCATGCATGGCAGCCTTGGAATACCATATTAATTACAGTTCATGATCATGCTCCCTTTTTCCTGGCTAAAGATTTTTTTTGTTTGCGTGCTGACTCTACTCAGTTTTCATGTATCTTATAAGACCACCCAGCTGACATCTTGAGGCTTTCGTTGACCTGTTTCGTGGGTGCATCGTTTTTTCACCAATGTTTTTTATCTCCTTTTGGCTATTCTTACTCACCAATCAACTGCTTTTGAATTCCAGTTGACTCAAAGTTACAAATCAGCTTCTTCATGGCTTAATCTCGTCTGCCTTTTTCACAATGCAAATCTGTCATAATTTCTACTGGCTGACTTGAGGAGAATTTCTTCTTATTTCTTCTTATTTCCTGTTTTTCTTCATGAAACTTCTGGCGTTTCCCTTGCAATATACATGAGGGTGTTAGTGTTATTGGTGTATGATTTTATGGCAAAAGCACAAGTTACCCGTGGTAGTGCTCCTCCTCCTGTTCCTGCTACCTTGGTGGATTATAACCCTTTCAGTATTTTGCAAGACGACATGGACGAGATGGAATCAAGCTCTACGTCTTCCACCACAAGTGGCGCAACGTCTGCTACCACCCGAATTGAGCTTAAACCATCTTCTAAATTACCCTCTGTATCATCAGCAGCAACAGGTAAACGTGTCAAAAGGACCCGCCTTCTCCTACCAATTCTTCAACATCTATTTCTATGGAATTACTTCTTGAAGAAATTCGCGCTCTCAAACCTTATATGACAGAAACAAATGCTCGCCTCCAAAGTCTTGAAGACAACTGGTCTCATACCAATCAAAAAGTTACTCATTTGGAAAATCGAGTTGACTCTGTTCAAGCTGTTGTCAATCAAGTGCCTTCCATGCATCAGGAAATTACCCGCCTAAAACAACAAGTGGAAAATTTAGAAAACAGAACTAGGCGCAATAACCTACGCATCTATGGCCTTGGGGAGGGACTTGAGGGCTCTGACCCTCTTATTTTCTTTCAATCTTTTCTCCCAAAGCTTCTTAATATTCCAGAATCTCCACCACTGAATATCCAAAGAGCACACTGCCTGGGTCGTGCCCCACAGCTTCTTCTTCATCAACTAAACCAAGAGGCGTTATTCTATATTTTTAGGAATATACTGACTTACTTAAGGTCTTACAGGCAGCCAAACTTAAGGGAAAAATTTCTTGGCAAGGATCTAACCTGTTTTTTGCTCAAGATTACGCAAAAGCAACAGCAGACCGTCGGAAGCAATTTCTAGATATGAGACCTGCACTTCGAAGTTTGAATGCCAGATATGGTTTGTTTCATCCATGCCTCTTCAAGGTGACTTACAAAAATAAAACCACTAACTACGAAGACCCTCTTCTATTACAGCATTTTTTGGATACCTGTAGGGTAGAGGATATGGAAATGGCTCGTTCTTCGCTGATTTGATTGTTGTGTTAGCATTGTTGTGTTAGCATTGCTGCTCTCTATTCTTCTCCTCTTTTTTCATATTTTTTCTTTTTCAGTTACGTTGTCTGTAGAGGGAGCGACTTGGTGCCTACTAGTTTTTCCTAGTTTTGATTGTTCTGTTTTAACTTTGTCGTTATTTGTTCTCTCCTTCTCTGTTATATTTTTCACATTATATGGTCATGTTTTGTTTTATATAATGTATTTTCTTCTATTTTCCACTAGGTAAGGATTTTCGTGGTCCCCTGATCTGTGACCGTTACCCAGTCTGGATTTCCTCCTCCTTTTCCTGTCCTCGTCTTGGAGTTTTTCCGGCTGGCTGTGCCGTCTTCCTTATGTGGCTCCACCAACCCCGTTTTCATTGTATGTTCGTGGTATGTCTTTTTGTTTTTTCTTTATCTTCTCTTTTTTCTATCCTCTTTTGGTCTCTTTATTTGACGATATATTTATTCCCTAGTTTTTTGCTCTACTTACTTCTACATATTCTAAATTTTCTTCCTTTCCATTTTTCACTCTCTTCCCCTCTTTCCAGTCTCCTTTTCTTCCTTCTCTCCCTAGTTATTGCATGATCTTTTTCAATTATGTTCCTCTTTCCTTCATATTCATCAACACTATTCCTCTCTTATTACCTTTTTCCTTGTTATTATTACTACTTTACACTATTGTACTCTTTGAATTGTTGTTAGATAAACTAAGATGTCGTTAAAAATTTTATCCTGGAATGTTAAAGGTTTGGGTTCGCCTATAAAACGTCAAAGGGTTTTATCACATATTGCTGGTTTGAAAGGTGACATTGTTTTATTGCAGGAGATTCATGTAATCCAAAAGGAAATATCCAAACTTCAGCGACAATGGGTGGGACATGTTTTTGCTTCTCCTGGTTCGGGGAAACGTAATGGGGTAGTTACTCTTTGTCATAAACGTTTGGATATTTATGTTGTTGCTCAAGAAGCGGATAATGAAGGTAGATGGGTCTCGGTTTCTTTGTTGGTTAACAAAATCCCTTTGACTATTTTTAATCTATATGTACCCACCAATCCTGACAAACTTTTTGGCCCCAGATTTTATCCAAATTAATGACATATAGTGATGATTATTTGATTGTTGGTGGCGATTGTAATATGATTGTTGACCCCTTTATCGATAGACGTTCACATTCTAGATTTATCCCTTCTAATTTCCATTCTCAATTCACATCTACTGTTGCCCAACGTTCCCTTGTTGATGCCTGGAGATTATGCCATCCTACCCTTCAAGAATATACCTTTTTCTCTCCTGCTCATTCCTCTCAATCCCGCATAGACTACCTGTTTATTTCTAAGGCCCTTACACAACATATCTCACATTCTGATATAGGTTCTATTTTGCTTTCAGACCATGCTCCCGTATCTCTCAATTTAGATTTGCTCACTCCTACAGTGGGATCTAGGCGTTGGAGATTTAATAATTCCCTCCTATTAGACCCCACATTTACCCCGGCATTTCAGCATTTTTCAAATACATTTTTTCTAGAAAATTAATCCCCACATACCTCCCCATCATTACTTTGGGACACCTTCAAAGCTGCTTCTAGAGACTTCATTATTTCTTTTGTAGCTCAGAAACGAAAATCCTCTTTGCAAACACTTATTTCGCATATTAAACAGTTAGAGCATTCCTTTCACTCTACTATATCCCAGTCTGATTTGGACGCGCTTCTTAAACCCAAATTTTCATTTAATACACTTTCAATCGAATCTGCTAATCTGATTTTGCTTAAATCCAGTGCTAAATATTATGGTGCCCAAATAAGGCTGGGAAAATTCTCGCTAATTATTTTAAGATTAAAAAAGAACGAACTAAAATTGATTCAATTTTAACTTTGACTATCACTAGGGTTCATAAAAACGAAGATATTCTTTTAGAATTTACTAATTTGTACCAATCCCTTTATACTCCTGAATCTCCCTCTTGTCAAGAAGATATCCTTCATTACTTATCTTCTATCTCCCCTCCTTATTCTCCTGAAATAGATTTTTCTTCCCTAGAAGATGATATTCAAACTAATGATATTTTGTCCGCCATTCACTCTATTAAAAAAGGTAAAGCTCCGGGACCTGATGGGTTTACAATTGAATTCTACACTTATTTCTCCCAGATCCTTCTTCCTAAATTATATCAATTATTCCAACACTTTATCTCTACTCAGAAATCGGAAGGATCCTTTCAGGAGGCTTTAATATGTCTCCTCCCTAAAGAAAACAAAGACCATACTTTATGCAAAAATTATAGGCCCATATCTTTGATCAATTTAGATTATAAGATCTTTGCAAAAATACTCGCCCTTCGTTTAGATTCTTTATTACCCCATTTGATTGGGAAGGAACAATGTGGTTTTATTAAGGGACAACATTTATCTGATAACACTCGATTGTTTTTTAATGTATTAAGCAAATCCAAAACATATACAAATTCATTAGCAGCAATTTCATTGGACGCCGAAAAGGCGTTTGATAGAGTCAGTTGGCCTTTTATTTTTTCAACGCTTGCTTGGTTTGGTTTTGGCCCAAAATTCATCAATTATGTTTCTTTATTATACTCCTCTCCCAAATCCTTTATTTTAGCCAATGGTCTTGTATCTCCTTCTTTTCCGTTGCATAGAGGAGTTCGGCAGGGTTGCCCCTCTCTCCATTATTATTTATTCTTGCCTTGGAACCTTTCTTAATCAAGATCAGATTAAATAAAGTTATTACAGGGTTCCCATATGGTGACAAATTTTTAAAACTCTCAGTGTATGCGGATGACATTTTATTATTTATTTCGAATCCGCAAACCTCCTTCCCCGTTTTTCTATCAGAAGTAAATGATTTTGCCCTTGTTTACGGTTATAAATTAAATGCTGATAAATGTGAAATCCTCCCTTTAAATAGTTTATGCTTTCATGCTGATTTTTCTGCTTCATCTTTTCATTGGAATTCAAATAAGATTAAATATCTTGGTTTATGGCTCACTACCTCTATTAAAGATACTGTAGCTCTAAATTTGAAAGAGTTACTATCAGTTGTATCTGTATCCACTTCGCGACGGCACCCTCTGTACCTATCATGGTGGGGTCGACTAGATACCATAAAAATGATGTTAGTCCCTATCATATTGTTTTATTTATCTAATATCCCAATCAATATTCCTAAATCTTATTATAAAAAGCTGTATACTATTCTATCCAAGTTCTTATGGCATAACAAAACAGCAAGAATGTCCCTTTGTAAACTTAAAAAACCTAAATATATGGGAGGTGTTACTTTCCCAGATTTTCACTCCTATCATTCTGCATTTTTTCTTAAACAATCTGCTTTTCTTTTATCTGACAACCAATCTGACATTATACTTTACCCCTAATGGGTGGAAGTTGAAAAATCTCTTTTTCATCCGTTTTCTTTTGAAGAATTTATCTCATTTTCCTAAACTCCCTCCTCTCTAACTTTTCCCATTCTTAAAAATGCTCGAAACTTTTCCAACCACTCTTCTCCTCTTCACAAGATGACCGTACACAATTTTTAAACTCATCGCTTTGGTATAATAAACATACAAAATTTAATAATAAATTTATTTTTTGGAAGGATTGGTTTGCTCATGGTCTTAAATGGACTCATCAGCTTTTTCAAGATGGCGTCTGTATCCCATTCCCAATAATGCAATCTCGTTTTTCCCTTCCCTCATCATATCAAACCAGATATTTATCTTTAACTGCAACAGCTCAATCTTCTTATAATGATTTATCCTCTAACCTTCCACTTGTCCCTCCTTCTTCTAGCATAACTTCAATTTTATGCAATACACCTTCTGCCTCTCAAATCTATAAATCCTTAACTAACATCCCTCTTTCGCGAGATAAATTAGACGTGGAACTTAGTTGGGAATTTGACCTAGGTGAATCCTTCTACATTTCACTCTGGAATAAGATCTGGGCTAAAATACGGATGTCCTCTAGAGCAGCCAACACAACACAGACCCTATTTTTTGTTGATAATAGACTTCTCATAACCCCTGCTAAACTTCACAAAATTGACCCTAGCATTCCCTCTACTTGTTGGTCTTGTGCTAATTCATCCGCTGACCTCAAACACATGTTATTTAACTGTCCACTCATTCATGCTTTTTGGTCTCTAGTCTGGCAACACATTAACATAATTTTTCATACGCATATTCCATTTTCCCTCACTCATATTTTTCTGGGGAGTATTTCTGATGTTTGGTCGTCACAAGCCACTGAGGTGCATATTATTGATTTACTCCTTGCTGTTGCCTTTCAGCAAATGACAAAATCATGGAAAGATACCTCTGCGGTTTCTTTTCAGGCATGGTGGTACGGTATCTGCTATAATCATAGGTTGGATAGAGCTTATGTATATCCCATCTCGCTTGCAATTAAAAGAGACTTACTTTGGTTGCCTGTCACAGAATTTTTAAACGTATCTGCTAAAAAGATGTCTTTACATGAACCCTCCATTGAAGAAGTACTCAAACCACCTTGATTTTTGTAACCATTGTTGTTTTATTTCTTTCCATTTTACTGTTATATGCTAATATAATGCATTAGGAACGTTTTATTGTAATACTGTTCTGCTTATACATTTATTATATATTCCCCTTTTTCCTTCTTTCGCTCTTTCTTTCCCTCCCCTTTTTTTCTTTCTTTCCTTTCCCCCTTTCTCTTTCTAATAAGATGTATTATTATCTCCTTCAAGTTTATGATACCAATCTTGTATTATCTGTATTATGTTATACTTATTTTTCATTCATCAAATAAAACTTAAAAAAAGAAGGGATGTAAGACAGAGCTAAAACGGTGGTACAAAATACACTGAGGGCCACACCTGTGGCAACAATCTATGATGATACAGATCATTTAGGAAAGACATTATTCTTGCATAATAACTTGATGTGGTGAAAAACCCAAAGCACAGAAAAATGCTCATCAAATACAGAATGTGTGACAGGCTATGAAAGGGGACTGGCAAACATAGATCAAACCACATGGCAATAGAGACTGAGAGGCATCTTCACAGGTGCTGCCATACTCACAAACACTTTAGTGATACTGACCTCCTCACATTTAGCAAGGAAATAGTCTTTGTTAGTAAAATTGGTGAAGAGAAACTGTGCATCATCCAAGGACAGCTGTGTGAAACAGTGGAGACACAGCAAAATATGCTTATGGAGATCAACTAAAAAGAACAGAGTATAAAACAGACGCCAAGCAGCATTGATTACTTAAACAACCAATACCAGAGAGACGGTAATGCTTATTTTATAATTGTGTTTAGTTGGGCAACGCTTGTCTGACTTGTCATGCCAATAAAGTACCTTGTATTGATTTGTGGTGGGTGTTTCTGGCGTGCTCTGCACCATCTGTTATAGAATGGAGGATGCACTTTTGCTGGTGGGCAGGTTTATTGTAAGTAGAGACAAGTAGACAAGGGAATTGTAGTAACTTAACACTTGTGTGTGCAAGAGACCCAGTGGCGGCTCCTCTGCTAAGGCGGTGGAGCGTCGTCCCACTGCTATTTCAGCAATGCAAAAAATAAAAATAAAATGATAATAACAGGACGTTATTATCATTTTATTTTTCTATGTTGAAGTCGAAGCGGGCTGGGCTTTGTGACGCCAGAGCAGGGGAGGAGTGGTTTTCCCTCCTCTAAGCGCACATGACGGTTTGGCCGGCCCTCTAGGGCCAGCCAAACTGTCATGCCTACTTTGCATGTTCTCCATTGGGCTGTGTTGCACAGCCCCGTGGAGAACATGCCCAGGCACTGCCTAAGCATCCAAACAGGACGCTCAGACCAATCACAATGCTGCTCCTGCAGCATTGTGATTGGCTGGGAGAGTCTGGAAGCCTGGGTGCTTCCGGTGCTTCCAGCAGACTGAGGACGGAGGAGAAGCGTGCAGTGGCGGGAGAGGTGTGTGGCAGCATGGCAGAGAAGGGAAGTTTATTGTGTTTTTTGTTTTTTTTAACCTCACCACCCCCATTCCGAGGCAGCCGCCACTGAAGAGAGCCATAGACCGAGGCACCCCACCAGGAGGACCACCGATGTCTCAGTCTCAAGACTCTCTTTTTATCCATATCAGACATTTGTGAGAGTTTCTATATGGCTGTTGAGTGTGTTAATATCTCTGGGGTAATGGGTTGAAATTTGTCACATTATGAGTGGCCTCTTAATTGCGATGGGACTTATAACAGAATTATGAGGTCCACGGGAACACCACAGATGTCGTTAGATTCACCCAGAGATTAGCCGACGTTTGTGTGTGAAAGTATGGAGGAATTACCAAGGGAATGGGACTTGGAATTACTGATACCCCAGGTAATTCCTCATTAATTAGTAGATCCTCAGGGTCCAACTTGCAATGGACTGAATTTTCCTACTCTAAGATTTACCTGTACACCCAGTATCTGTAACTCCAGGATGGGAAAAATCCAGCCCATATACCGGGTGACAGATATTAAGGGCCTTTGTGCTTCCTTTAAAAAAATGCTAGCAGGAAACAAAAACTTCACATTTTTAAAAGAGGGTGTAACTTGTGATTTGTTCTTTAAAAATGAGAGAAACCTGCTGTTGATATAGCACTTTCATCCAACGTGCTTTCTATTAACCTGTTTGTATAAAGTTATTATTATCTGGCTTATAGTGGTGCACATTTCATTGATTTTGGAAGGATGAAATGCTAGGTTCGCCATGCCAGAATGTGATCCTATGACCTTTGACTCCCTTACAGATGTCGGCAGTGACTTTCTAACCCACTGTTTATAAAAGCATTCATGCACGATTTTAGTGTCAATGAATACAAACTAAAAGATATAGGGCCAGATGTACGACCATTCCAAATTACGAGTCGCAAATTGCGAGTCGAACTTTGGAATGTAAAACAGTGTCAGAGACACTATTTGCGATTCCCAATGGGGTCGCAAAATGCGAGGCTCATGAATATTAATGAGCCACTCACAATTTGCGACCCAATTGGGAATGGCTGGCCCTCCCAGGGATGGTGGCCTGCTGGGCTCAGCAGACCTCCATGTCTGGGACTGCTTTTCAATAAAGGAGTTTTTTTTTTTAATGCAGCCCTTTTTCCTTAAAGGAAAACGGGATGCATTAAAAAAAAAAACAAAAAAAAACGTTTTTGTTTCATTTTTTAAGGGCAGGTAGTGGTCCCTCGGACCACTGCCAGCCCTTAAAAAATATTTCAGAGCCAGTCGCAAAGGGGAAGGGGTCCACTGGGGACCCCTTCCCATTTGCGACTGCATTACCACCCTCTTGAAGAGGGTGGTAATTTGCGAGTGTTTTGCGACTGCAATTGTGGTTGCAAAACATTGGTACATGGCTTGTGACTCGCTGTTAGGAAGGGAACGCCCCTTCCTAATAGCGAGTCACAAAACACTATTTTGCGAGTTGCAAATTATTTGCGACTCGCAAAATAGTGTTTGTACATGGCCCTATCAGAATTAGCATGCGCAAACGGGTTGCAAACCCGTTTGCGCATGCTAATTCTCGTCATACATCTGGCCCATAAAGAACTGATGTCCTAGCTCACTTCTTAAATTTTTAAACTATGTTTTCCTTGATTATTAAAATGTTTTGCTTTACTGCTGAAGTCTAACCATGTTTGTATCCAACGTTTTCAAAGCAGTAGCTTTTTTAACAGAACAATCAGGATTTTCAAGAACCCTGGAGATCTTACAGTTGTTTTTAGAGTCTGATGTTTTACTTTTATCAGTTTAATTTTAAAGTGCCTCCTATTCAGACATTCAACTAATACATATGTCACTGTCACCCTGTCAGAAAGCTTCCAACAGCCCAAGAGTGTGAATACAGAATAATCTTCCTACTGACCTTTAAAGGGCAGGTTCAAAATCTTATCTGTGATTGGAACCAAATGAGAGACACATTTTAATGCAAGAGCTATGCACATACTGCTTTTTGGTCTAAGGAATGCAATATTGTCTATGTTGTTCATGCGAAGATTGGATAGAAGTGAAGAATAAGGTCCTCATTTAGAGGTGAGTGGTGATGCTTCAATTACTTACCAGCAATTGCATTACCCTCAGTCCTATTCACTCACTTGAATTCCTTACACATGAGGCCTGCCTGCCTCCCCTAAACACCAATCACAAGATACTTCCACACATCAAAAGGCATTCCTCCTGTCAGTAACAAAGCTCACAACCAACACAGTAGTCAGTTGCTCCGCAGTGGGAGGCCGGGAGGGATTATGAATGAAAGTGAGTTAGAGGTAATTTACTTCTCCCGTGTTACCTCATAGAGGATAGAACTCTGTTCCCAAAAATATTATTAATGTGATTTTCCTCCGAAACCCTATAATGTTTAGTAAAGGTTGAAGAATTAGACCATGTAGCGGCCCTACAAATTTCAGATATTGAAGCACCTTTTAACTCTGCTACAGTAGAGGACATGCTACAGGTCGATCTCCTATGAATTCCTAATGGAGGAATCTGACCCTCAACCTCTCAGGCCCTAATAATAAGGAATCTGATCTATCTGGTCAAATCACTGGTTTCTCCCCCTTTCCTGGCTGGACCAAAGTTAATACACAAAGACTCCATCCTTCTGAAGGGCTGAACCCGTTATAAATAGACTAGGAGAGCTTTCCTAACTTTCAAAGAGTGTGTTCTCCTTTCCTCATCCGAGAAAGAAGAAGGCAACAATTCTGGTAGAATGAACTCCCGCTTATTATGAAAAGAAGAATTTATCTTCGGTACAAAGGAAGGAACAGGAGTTAATACTACACTATCTTGGAAGATTCTACAGAATGGGTGTTTACAGGATAATGCTTCTAATCCTCCTAACCTCCTTGCCAAAGTAATTGCAACAAGAAAGAATGTTTTAAGGTTAGGAATAATAATTTCTACCTGTTCCCAGAGGCTCAAAAGGATCTTTAATTAATGCCAGAGTTAAATTCCATTTTGGAAAAATTACTGATGGTCTAGGACAAGTATTTGATGAGCCTTTCTATAGTCTAGAAACTAGGCCCTCCTCAGCTATTAAATTCTTCCAGGCACTTATGAAGGCTCGGATTGTAGCCCATTGCACCATTAGAATGCCTACAGTCAGCCCCAACCTTGACGCTTCCTGTAAGAACTCAGTAATCAGAATTAAACTGACAGAGGGAGGATCCAATTCCCTTACTTCACACCAGCATAAAAATTATCCCCAGTGTCTAAGATGTCAAAGTTGAAAATCTTCTGGAGGCTTGATCCACTAGATTGTCCAGTACACCGTTCTCCCTTAACCCTCTCCTCTCAACTCCCAAGCCGTCAAGTTGAGTTTCCTTAGGGTGTCTGTCCTTAATACTGGGAAGACGAGAGGAAATTGAATTATTGGAAGTTTTACTACTGTGAATCCTTCATGATCTGGATTAGAGAGAACCAATTGGCCAGAGGCCAGCCAGGGGTAATCAAAATACCGCGAGCAAGCTGTCTCCTCACCCTCACATGAAATAGTTTGTTAAGGGGAAACAGAGGGAAGGCATACACTAGATCCTGTGGCACCTGGCATGACAGGGCATCTAATGTCCAAGCTTGATTGTCCCTTTCCCTTGCACAGAACCTTTGAACTTGAAGCAAAATAATCCAGCACTGGGAAACCCTAGCAATGACTCAAGAAATCGAACACTTCTGGGTGAAGTAGAAAGTCCAGAGAGAACATCTGCTACCTGAATGGACACTCCCTTTATATGAATCTGTGGCAGAGATATCAACAAGCTCTGCACCCGGGAGAAACGTCTGTGTGCGATTCTGATCAGTGTCCTGGATCTTGTTGCCCCCTAGCTTATTGATATAAGCCTTGGTAGTGAAGTTGTCTATCTGAATCAAGACTGCTTTCCCTTTGACCTGAGACTAACAGATGAGCCCATCTCACTGCTTTGAACTTTCTCCATTTTGACAATCTGACCAGAATCCGTGAACCTGGTGTGCCTCCAGCCATGCACCCCAACCTGGGAGGCTGGAGTCTGTTGTGATGATCACTGGGACTGGATGATCTAGGAGAACTCCTGTCACAAGATTCTCTGACTCCATCCACCATCCCATATCTTCGCTCACTTGTTGAGGAAAACTGATCCTGAGAGATAGGACTTGAGAACTCATATTCCAATTCCTCAGAATCCAAGTTGCCAACTTGTGAAGTTGAAACCTTGCCCAGGGGATGCAAAAGATCATCAAGACAAGATATCCCTGTAGTCTTAGCTATGAAGACATCATTAGAGCCTCTTGTGTTAACAAGTCTGAAACATGTTTCTGAACCTTAAGAATTTGACAGTTTGGTAATAGTACTCTTCCTTGGAGAGTTTGAAAATGTGCCCCTATAAAGGTTAGATCTAAAGCTTGACTTAAACTGGATTATCCACAGTTTACGAGGAACCCATGAATCTGAAGCATCTCCAGAACTTGGACCTACCTGCTGTCGAGGTATGGATAGACAATTGTCCCTCAAACGTCGAAGTATGGATAAATGAAAATTCCCTTAGAATGCAGGAGTGCCACTAGGAGGTATAAGATGTTTGTGAAAAACCTGGAAGCGCATTTTAACCAAAAGGGAAGGACCCTCAACTAGAAATAATCTTCGTACAATGCAAACTGAAGGAATTTCTGATGTGACTTTCTGATGGGAGCATGAAAATAAGTGCCCTGTAAATCTATTGGTGCCAACCATTCCCCTGGCTTTATCAAAGGAATTATGGACTGCAAAGTCACCATTCGAAAGTAAACAGATCTGATCCAGAAATGTATCCACTTTATATTCAGAAAGGGTCTGAATGCCCCTGATAAATTTTGGAAGAGGAAAAGGATGCAGTATGCTCCTGTTCCCCTCTCTGATTGCAGCACCTTGAAAATCGCCTTCTTCTTGAGCAAAGACTTGATACCTTTCAAAACTGTGAGGAATTTGGGACCAGCTTTCTGTAAATGTGTTAGCTTCACTCCAGTCCTTGAAGGCCATTTCACAAAGCCCATTGCATAACCTTTGTCAATTATTTTCAAGACGCAAGCATCTGTTACATATTCTTGACAGCTTTGCATAAATTGATTAATTCTTCCGCCCAGCGCCATCATCTCGGATGAACCATAGTTGTCAGGATTTCTTCTTGGGTGAACCCTTTATGCAGACATCCTTTTTGGGAGAAAAGAATGGTGGCTGGTACTTATTTCTTTGAAATAATGAGAACCTTGACTCTTTTCAAGGAGATGTTTTTGAAGTCTTGTCCCAAAATTTCTTGGTTCCAGATTTTCCTTTACATGGAAGAGCGTGTTTGGGATCTTTGAACGTCTTAGATATAATTGTATCCCGTTGTTCTCCAAATGGGATTTTTCCCAGGAATGGAATCTTAATGCGCATTTTTCTCCACAGCTTCCGCCCTCTATTCCTCCATCCAGAGGCTTCTTCTGGCTGCAATCAATACTGAAGGCGACATTGCTGTAGCCTTAACCACATCTGAAGAGACGTCGATTAGCAATCAGGCTTGCTGTTCCATGTCTGCATCCCTGAGCATTCATGAGCCTCCTGGATGGCCACTGCCAGATTATTAAAGTCCTTAATCACTCACTGGGCAACATAAGCTGAATACATGCTTGCTTTCAATGCAAGATTCTCAGCTGCAAAAGCTTTCTTTAAACCTGAATCTACCTCTTTATCGGAGGGCTCAGACCGCAAACAGTCCTCTGGGTTAATCGAAGTTTTCCCAATCAGGCCAGCTAACATTGAATACACCTTAATATTATGGGGAGGATCTTGTCGCGCTCTAACATATGCAACATCTGCAAAAATCATGGAAGAAACAGCTCGTCCAAATCCTTCCACTCTCCAATGACCATATCCTTAATTGTCCCCTGAATAAGCATAGCCATAACGCATGGTTTGACATATTGGGGGGAAAGGGTGTCTGCTCCTTCCTACATCTGACATGGAGGGCATTTAAGATTATCTCTTCCATGAGAAAGGATATCCTGCATCTCTTCCCTTCTTCGATATTTGCCTGATGAAGTGGAAGGCTTATCTGAGTCTGAAAAAGATGAATCAACATACTCAATCATCCTTGGTGATTTGAAGCCTTTTTTGCACTTGTTTGTGGCTGGAGCTTTAGTAACTGCTGCCCTAGTCAATCAATCAATCAATCAATCATTTGATTTGTACAGCGCTGCTAATCACTCATAAGGGTATCCAGGTGCTTGCAGGGAGCGATAGTCTCAGTTGAAGAGACAAGTCTTGAGTGCTCGTCGGAATTCTGGTAGAGATGGGGAGGTGCGGAGCTGCAGGGAGAGGTCATTCCAAGCTTTTGCTGTGAGGTAGGAGAAGAAGCATCCTCCGCTGGTGCTTCTATAGATGCAAGGAGTGTGGGCAATTGATACGGAGGTGGATCAGAGTAGTCTGGCTGGTTGGTGGAAGATCAGGCAGTGGTTAATGTAGGCAGGTCCAAGGTTGTGAAGAGCTTTGTACACGTGGGTCAGTAGCTTGAATAGAAATCTAATTTTTACCGGGAGCCAATGGAGTACCTTGAGGTGGGGGAGATGTGGGTCTGATGGGGGAGGTCAAGGATGAGTCTAGCTGTGGCGTTCTGGATGGTCTGTAGTCTCTTGAGGAGGTGTGTAGAGATCCCATAGTAAAAGGGCGTTGCCGTAGTCTAGTATGCTCATGACAAGGGCTTGTGTGACAGAGCGTCTGATGTTGGTGAGGAGCCACTGGAAGATCTTCCGTAACATCAATCAATCAATCAATCAAACAGCATTTGTAAAGTGCAACACTGTCACCCCTAGTGGTATCTGGGCGTTGTGTCTCCGTCGAAGTTCCAGGTCTTGAGTCTCTTTCTGAAGTCTGCCAGCAAGGAGGCTGTGCAGAGTTGGAGGGGCTGGTCGTTCCAAGTCTTGGCAGCAATGTAGGAGAAGGAGCGGCCACCAGTTCGACTGCCACAGATGCAGAATGTGTGTGCGAGGAGCGCAAGTGTCTGGAGGGTTGGTGGAAGTTCAGACAATGGTTGATGTAGACAGGTCCGAGGTCGTGGAGGACTTTGTAGGCGTGCATGAGGACATGCACATAGTGAGGAAGCAGGCTGATGAGACTGCATTGGCCTGGGATTCCATATCACTTTGCTGTCAAGGATGATGCCGAGATTCCTGCCGTGATCGGACAGGGAGGGTCTTGATTCCACGGGCCACCAGGAATTGTTCCAGGAGAATGGAGTTTTTGCCGAAGATCAGAACTTCTGTTTTGTCAGTTTTGAACTTCAGGCAGTTCTCTCTCATCCAGTTTGCAAAACTCGTCATGCAACTATGGAATCTGGCTCTGGTGGTGATGGGGTCCCTGAAGAGGGAGAGGATAAGTGGAGTGTCATTTGTGTAAGAGATGATGTAGAGCCCATGGGATCTGACGATGTCAGCCAAGAGTGTCATGCAGGTGTTGAAGAGGGTGGGGCTGAGCCCAGAGGGACTCCGCAGATGATGGCCTTGTGTTCGGTTTGGAGGCGATTGGGGGTAGGCAGAATTTCTGGGTTCTATCGGTGAGAAAGGAGGTGATCCATCTAAGGGCATTCACTTGGATACCGATGTTGTGTAGTCTGGTGATCAGCGTGTGGGGTGGTACTGTGTGGAATGCTGCCAAGAGGTCGAGGAGGATCAAGGCCGCCATCTCTCCTTGATAGAGATGGGCTCGGATGTCATCTGTAGCTGCAATGAGAGCAGTCTCTGTGCTGTGGTTGCTGCAGAATCCAGATTGGGAAGAGTCAAGAAGGAGGTGTCACTTGAGGTGGGTGGTGAGTGGTTTGCTGAAAGCGTTTTCCAGTACTTAGGCTGGAAAGGGGAGCAAGGAGATTGGTGGGTAGTAGTTGAGTTCGCTGGGGTCGATTGATGGTTTTTTAAGTAGGGGTTTGATCTCGGTGTGCTTCCAGTCTTCTGGGAACACTGCCATTGTTATAGAGGTGTTGAGCAGTTAGGTGAGTTTTTGGATGATTTTGTCTTTTCCGAAGTTGATGTTGTGATGTGGGCAGGGGTCATTTAGTGCTTCTGAGTAGATGGAGTTCATGCGAATGGCGTTTTCCTGGGTGGGTACAATGTTCCAAGTGCTTTGTCGGGGTTCTAGGCCATTAGTGGTGGGGCTGTGTAGGTTGAGAAAGATGGTGGGCATAGGTTGGGGTTCGAAGTTCTTGTAGATGGTGGAGATCTTGTTGTGGAAGTAGATGGCAAGGCTATCGCAGAGCTCCTGTGAGGGAGCGATGCTGTTCTCTGTGGCTGCAGGGTTGGAGAACTCCCTGAGGCTGTTGAAGAGTTCCTTGGTGTTGCTGGGGCTGGAGTTAATGCGGGCAGCTAAGGTCTCTCTCTTCTCCTTTAAAAGCCAATGGTAGAGGTTTAGAAAGGTCTTGAAGGAGGTTCTGTTGGTTGTGTCCTTGGTAGAGCGCCATCTTCTCTCTCATTGCTTGGCGCTGCGTTTGGCTGTCCTGAGATCTTTAGTGTACTACCTGGCCTGTTTGGTGGACCTCTTGTGGTGGTTGCCCTTGATGGTGGCAACGTTGTTGGCACAGTCAGTGATCCATAAAATGAAGTTCTTGCCTCCCTCGTTGAGGGAAGAGGCGGAGTCCGGGCTGGAGCGGTTGAGAGCGTCGGTCCAATGGGTTTCAGCTATTTTGCCCCAGTTGCTGTGTGGAGGGTCTCTCTCGCATGCACAGTGGTCAGTGTGCTGGTGATATTGAAGTGGATGATGAAGTAGTCAGCCTAGGTGAGTTCCATAGTATGGCAGCAGGTGTTTCACTAGCTTGAGGTGGATATGTTTATGTCTTGCACTGTGTGTAGGGTCGTGGACGAGTTGGGTGATTCCTATGTTGTTCATGCACTTGAGGAGGTTGGTGGTGCTGGCGTGCTGTGGTCATCAAAGTGGAAATTGAGGTCGCAGACGAGGATGTAGTCATTGGAGTAGATGGCGAAGAGAGCAGTGAGGTCGGTGATGGAGTTAAAGAAGCTGGGGTGAGGTCCCGGTGGTAGGGAGGCGAGGGTGCCTGTGATGGTCAGCTTGCTGTTGGGTTGGAGTCTGAAGTTGAGGTGTTCCATGGTCGAGATGTGTGCGCTCATAGTGCTGGTGCATTGGATGGTTTCTTTGTGGAAAATGGCAATTCCACCTCCGGGTTTGTTGGTGCGGGCCCTGTGGATGATATTGTATCCTTTCGGTACTGCTGTGGCGATGTCGGGGTGGATGAAGGGTTGAGCCAAGTTTCGATGCGAAAGGCGATGTCAGGTGCAAGGCTGGAGATGAGTTCCCATATCTCGGTGGCGTATTAGCAAAGGAAGGATATTACAACAGAAATAAATAAGCTCATAGTATCTTGCCTTCGAAACCAACTGCAATATAGATATAGAATATCCCATTACTAGAAACGGTTCAGTTCCGGACACGGAACTACATTTCCCAGCATCCTCAGGTCTTGCCACGCACGCGCAGCGAAATGACACCGGATACGTGCTCGTCAGCCCTTCAAAATAGACCCGCCCGACCATACCCAGCACACAGCGGTGGACGGAGTGGGTTCCCGGAGGTAATCCCACGGAGCTGAATCTTTGACGAAGTAAGTGACTGGAGTGATTGAGTATCGGTGGTACGTGACGGGTGTCTGCATGGGACACCGCCAACCCCGAATGTAGAGTGGATGGTAGGACAATAACTTAGCTACAACGTGAGATTCGGGTGCAGAGACCGCACCGAAAAAGAGCAACTACGGCATTTCTGCCTCCTTATTGTTTTTAATGAAAACCGAGTTCGCTAATGTGAAACCTTGGGCATGAACCAAAGCATGCATGGGGTTGTCTAGGTTACGCAGCGGGCCCGGGGGCAGATTTACATAGATAACAAACAGAGCGCGAACACCTATGGTAACAGAGAGTAAAACCGTATATAATCAAGCGTACAAACAGCAACTAGAGAAAAACGCGCATACGAAATGGGCTTGGAGCATTTGGGCTAATACATAACATTGATCCAAGCATTCTTCCTCCCCGTAGTGTGTGACTAAAAGACAGCACCTCCCGCCCGATCCGCATGCCAATTGAAAAAAAGAGACCAGTGGGTAAGCGCGAAAATGCTGGCGTATGTGGGTCACAACTAGGGGACTATCCCCAGGATGAATGTGTAAGGTTTAAATCACTGCATGTAGGAGTTACAACCGGACCTACCATATAACTCACAACCTATTGACATATAGGTTTCTTGTGTATATATTGAGATATAGGTTTCTTTTGTATATAGATCCCAAGTGTATATAGTCAAACCACAAACCACAGTAATATAAATATTCACGGGATCACCGAGAGGTTTTTTAACACAGAGCCATAGGGAAATCTTCTGCCACAGTGTCATGCACCAAATAAGGATATGCATAGAACACAGGAGAATCACGGTCCAACATATAGGAATGGATGAGACACCAATAAAAAGTCAGGACGAGTAAATAAAGTAATAATGATTTCTTCTCCTTCCTTAGAAAATCTACGTGGGTCACAACTAGGGGACTATCCCCAGGATGAATGTGTAAGGTTTAAATCACTGCATGTAGGAGTTACAACCGGACCTACCATATAACTCACAACCTATTGACATATAGGTTTCTTGTGTATATATTGAGATATAGGTTTCTTTTGTATATAGATCCCAAGTGTATATAGTCAAACCACAAACCACAGTAATATAAATATTCACGGGATCACCGAGAGGTTTTTTAACACAGAGCCATAGGGAAATCTTCTGCCACAGTGTCATGCACCAAATAAGGATATGCATAGAACACAGGAGAATCACGGTCCAACATATAGGAATGGATGAGACACCAATAAAAAGTCAGGACGAGTAAATAAAGTAATAATGATTTCTTCTCCTTCCTTAGAAAATCTACTGAAGACAGAAAGATGACAGGTGAGCGCATTAGGCCTCACATGAGTGCATGGAATGAGTGCACAATACAGAAGCAGGGACAATAGAACAGTATATTAGCCCTGACAAAGGCCCCGGACCCACGTGGGCTCCCAGCGAGGGCAGAAACATGTTGGCACAGCAAAAGAGGTACAAATGTTACAATCATATTCAGTAAAACCCCACTAATTCACGTTTGTATTCATACCCCAGGTACCCTCAGAATAAAACATAGCGTTTGGGTATACCTAGAGGTATTTTTAAATATCACTCATCTGGATCCCTGCTTATCCAGTATTGCTTTATCTAAGAACTCCCATTCCATCTATGGTTGAGTCCGCCCAGGTAGTATCATCTTACCTGGGTGTGGATAGGCGCCAATGATGAAGCATGTCACAATAAGTGAGTGAGGCGTCTACTCCAATATCTTTGGATACCCCTATCCTCCAGGATAAGGCAGAGGGAGTTTACCACATCCTGACAGAGTCTTAAAAATCCCAGAATTCCCTAGGAGAATTCTAAGAGCAGCAGTTGCTTGTATGTGATAAGAGAGTATTTGCAAAGCAAGCACATGTTGAGGATGCATACGAGCTGGTAGTGGGGCACTGTGGTGGAATGGAGGGGGAGGTTAGTGCTGTGGTGGTGTGGTGGCATGGTGGGAGGTATGCGTGGTGCCGGTGGTTTGGCTAGAGACTGTGCTGAGGCAAGGGAAGCTGCAGTGGGTTCAGGAAAAATGGCCTTCTGTGAAGCAGGGAGACAATAATGTCTTGTACCTGAGTTTGAAACATGAGAGGTGGCAAAGCACTTGCTGGAGTCCCTTTTCTTCCCAAAGGATGACATGTAGGAATAGTGCCTTCCTCATCCGAGGAAGAAGACTAGATATGCTTTCTCTTTCCTACTCTCATCCCCAACCTATTCATAACGAATACAGTCTCGGTGCCAACAGCCCTATAAGTGTGGTGCACAGATCTAGCATCCTGATCCAATCAATGTGAATTTCACCATGTTTTACCAATGGGACTGGAGAATCTCTCCACCTATTCATGGTGCCCAAATTCAGGCATACAAAAATAAAAACTATGCCTACAGGGATTTACCCCCTTTTTCCTGTGTGCCGCACACTGGGACAGCACACTGCAGCTTGTGCGAACCAGTGCTGGCCTCCGGCCTCAGAGGCCCCGCCCCAGCCGCACCTGACCAGTAGGACTCCGCTGTATCCTCCTATGCTGAGCCAGCATCCGCTGCCCTGTAGGCACACAGCTCAGCGTAACCTGAGATTCTATCAGGGAATCTTGCTGTCCTCAAAAATCAGCAGCAGCAATGTGGAAACCACTGATCGATGAAAGTGGTCAACGAGGCCCCACCAGTTTTTACATAACAGATATCCATGAGGTAGACAAAAAAGATAGGAAGAAATGGGGAATGGGGAGGTGGCTTTTTTTGTGTGTAAGTATAAAAGACAGGAGGGAATGGGGGGCTTTTATTGTGTGTAAGTATAATAAGACAGGAGGGATTGGGGGGGGGCTTTTATTGTGTGTAAGTATCTTACAATTTGTGACCAGGAAAGCAGGGAGGGCACATGTGTAAGTAATTCAAGCGAGGGAGAGACGGGTAATGGGAAACCAAATGGAAATCAGTACGATTCACGACTGTCCACTTTTCATTTTTCCCACCTCATGTAGAGGTGGGTAATCATCTTAGCTTCTGTTAAAGGAGCTGGCTGAGAGGCCATCTTGCCAGTTGGCCAGTTCACATGGCACCACTGGCTCAACAGAGTCAGACTCAATGGCGGCTCCTCCGCTATGGCGGAGGAGAGTCGCCCCAATGAACAAAAGGAAACATAAAATGTTAATAACTATTGTTATTATCATTTTATTTTTCCTATATACTTCAGTGGCTCTTGGGCGGGGCGAGGCTGGCGGAGTACGGAGAGGAGTGGTTTTCACTCCTGAAGTGCGCACCACTGCTTGGCCGGCTCTCTTGGGCCGGCCAAGTAGTCATGCGCACTTTGCATCTTCCCCACCAGGCTGCATTACAATGCCTGTTGAGGAACATGCAAACCCTCCCAGTCCCTGTGTGATCGCCGATCCACGGCGCTCAGACCAATCACAACACTGCATTGCAGCGCTGTGATTGGCTATGGGGAAGCTGGGAGGGTTGGTGCTTCCTGCTGCTGGCCGGGAGTGCAGGAAGATGTCGGAGGGACGGAGGACGAAGGAGAGGCAGCGGCCGTTTCAGGTAAGTGGTTTATTTTGTTTTTTGTTTTCTTTTTTTGTCGCCTCCCCACCCCACCACCTGGGTCTGGTAGCAGCTGATACTGGTCAGACTGCCTGCCCTGTTTCAGTGAGTTCTTTCAATGCTGTTTTTTCCTGCCGCGGCCTCCATGCAGAGTGTGGTGGGCATGCAAATAGAACAATGAACCTAACGCACTATGGGGAAATTCACAGCATATTAGGGACATTGTCCTTCAGTTGTTTTCAGAAACAAATTTCCATTTTAAAAGTTTGTGTCTGTAAAACAAAAAAGTTAACACTTCATACGTAATGCATCCAAGACATAGGTATAGAAAACAATGGTTTACTAATTACTCATTTTGGTATAACTTTAAAACATTTCTGGCAAGTTAACCACTATTACAAATAATTCTGTAAAGCTAGCCAAAGCACAAATATTTATTACAAGAAGTATATAAATTAATTCCAAAAACCAATGATTTACAGTGCTCAGTGCCCTCAGTGTTCACTCGGTGAAAAACAGTGACGTGAGTGATAAAGTTGAATATGTACAACAAAATCAACTGAGGTCAGAGTAGAAATTCTGGTTCCACAATTGTAGGTGCACAGTACAGTCTCTTGAAAATTGAGATAGGACCTAGTCTGAAGGTGAAATTATCGACATTTTAAACTCCCTAATTGATGTAGAAGGTCACAATCAGGTCAAATCCAATGGGGTTGGCGAGGGCAAATACATGCTCTAAAACAGGGGTCTCCAACCTTTTCTGTAATTAGAGATACTTCTGATCAGTGAAAATCGCTGGGAGCTACCTCGCGCATTGTTACAAGTCACTTCGTCACCCAGCTTCACTGACTTTAAACCTAATGTCCATGGAGACTGATACTATGGTTTGAACAAAATAGTGTGACTAAGGATACTATGATAGGGCTGCCATGTGCGTCAGTGAGTGCCTGGTCTGTGACGATGTATGAACATGTGTGTGAATGAATGGGATACAGGTGTAAGGGGAAATGAGAGCTTGTGTCATATGTACTTGTGGCACAGGACATATCTTTCGCCATATGTGGCATCTTTACGTGTACAACACAAATATACAACCATTTTTTTATTAATGGGAGAAATTTAAAGTGCAAAAAAATGTTCTGCAAAAATGTTTCTAATAAGGAACATTTTTCAGCACTTTAAATTTCTCCCATTTAAAAAAATGGCTGTATTTTTCAGTTATAAATATGGCAGCGTGTCTACCAGCCACTGGGAGCAAGATCCCTGCTGTATTTAAATGAGACACTTTGAAATGGGAGAAAATTAAACTGAAGAGTTAACTTTATGTTTATATGCATTACATAAAACTCATTGGGTCTCATATATGAGGTTTTACCGCAGGGCAGCGCTGCAGGCCTTCCTGCTGCACTACCCTACCATAAAAGAAAAGGGCAGGAATGCGCCGTATCTATCACATACGGCGCATTCCTGTCCTTTTCCCCTGCGCCCTCGCACAATGGGCTGCCGTGCGCCAACGCAGGCACCTTTGCACCATGGTGCAAGGGTGCCTGCGTTGCGGGTATGATTTTTTCTGTGCAGGAAGGGAAACCTTACTGCACAGAAACAATCAGAAGAGGCGTTTTCCTCTTTCTATTACACATAGAAAAAGGAAAAACAAAGAGAAATAAAGATATTTCTCCTCATTGTGCTTCTCTTATGCCACCCCTGGGAAGGCGTAGGTTTTTGGTGCTGCCTCAGATTTACGATTTCTCATAAATCTGGGGCAGTGTCAAAAAGCCATGGATGTTGCTAGGAACGCCCCCAGCAACACCCATTGCATGCCTCTTTAACGCTGATAACTGCGTTGAAGGGAGCCATATTTGCGAGGGAGCATTAAGTCAAAAAAAGTGGCTTAGTGCTGCCACGTAAATATGGAGCAGGCTCCTGCGCCACGGAACGTCACAAAAGGTGACGTTCCTGCGGCGCAAGGAGCCCATTGTTTTAATGTTCTCCCATGGCAAAGTGTCATTACAAACAACAGGCATATTACTCCCAGTGGCCAGTAGACATGGTGCCATATTTATAACTGGAAAATATAGTCATTTGCCTAAATGTGAGGGATTTAAAGTGAAGAAACATGCTTCATATAACATTAGGACTTAAGTGGCTTAATTTAAAGGGGGAAAAACATTATCACAATGTTTCATAGAAACATTTTTCTTTAATTTAAATTTCTCACATTTAAAACAAAATGACTGTATTTTTCAGTTATAAATATGGCTCAGCGTGTCTGTCAGCCACTGGGACCAAGATGCCTGCTGTTTGTATTTGTGACACTTTGAAGGGGGAGAAAATTAAAATGAAGAGTTAACTTAATCATTAAGTAAACTCTTCATTTTAATTTTCTCTCATTTCTAAGCATTCAGAAATATCATTTTGTTCTCATGCTCCAATATTGAGTTGAGAACAACTTTTATTTAAGAGTTAAATACCTCAGTGCTTCAGTTCTGAACCTCTGTGACCCACATGGGTCATAAATCGGAGTACAGCACTGCTCATTGTTAGGCTATGCTATCTGCAACCTGAAAATAATGTAAAATAACCATAGCCTTTCCTTAACTTTAAAAGGAAAAAACAACAGCATTTATTGCAGCTCTTAGTTAAAAATTAACTCAAGGCTGGGAGCTACTCAGAAGGTTACTGCGAGCTACTGGTAGGTCTTGATGGACTGTTTGGATTATCTGCAAAAATAGAAAGGGAAATTATAACCATTACTCACATACTGCGCTAAAGGGTGAATCGGAAATAGCAATATTATTTTTGCTGCTTAGCAAGATCATTTTTACTGTACCCAAACCTAGTCAAGCTGGAAATTGTATGCAATATTTTTCTATGCAAATCTACTTTATATAAAACTTGACTAGCATTGCACAGGAAAAGCACGCCAAGGACTCATTTTAGGACTCGTAGTATTCTTGTGCATTACTGTCACCAGGGAAATACACCCACCAGAAGGCTTGTTTTTTCCTCTAGTCCAGTACTGCTGCATCATTTCAAGTTCCACACATTAAAATGGGGGAAAATGTGGTAATATCATGATTACCCTACTCCAAAGTCCGGACCTTAAAATAATAGTGGTATAGCTCCACCCAAATTTTGCCAGGTTTTATCCATCAAAATTTGTGCAGGCAAAACAAGTTGGGTCAGAGTTATCATTGCATTGTGTTGCCCTTGCATCATACATGGTGTTGTAAGGGCAACGCAATCCTTAAGTCAGGTTTACCAAGCCATGCAAAGCCACCTTACCTGGCCCCGCGTTGCTAGGTAAATCTGGAGTAAAGTCTGGCAGCAAAAGTCACTGCTGTGCGTTACTCAGCCCTAGGAACGCATTCAATGGGTGGAGCGAGGGTGTTCCCATGCATCCACCCATTGATTTTACTGCATTTCCATATTTACCAAGACTGGAAGTTCGTTGAAATGCTACGCCTTCCCAGGGGAGGTATAACATAGAGAAATATCTTTATTTATCCTTGTTGTTTCCTCTTTCTAAGTGTGCTCCATTCTGCAGCATACTTAGAAAGAGGAAAAAGCCTCTAATGATTGTTTTTTTGTGCAGGGAGGTGTACTTTCCTGCACAAAAACAATCCTGCCTAAAACGCAGGCACCCTTGGACCATGACGCAAGGGTGTCTGCGTTGGCGCTAGATTGCATATCGACCACCCCCGCAGGCAGAGAGCAGGAATGTGCCATATACTGCTAAATATGGCACATTCCTGCCCTCTCCCTTTCATGCAGCACAGAAAGTATTCTTGCTGCATTGTGTTCATGAAAGATTGATACATCTGGCCCGCAGTGTGCAGTAATTATGCACATGCTGGAATCCTCATTCGGGCCAGCTCCATTTGGCATCCGATTCTCCACTCCAGCACCACCTAGAATGAATTTCTGTTTTCTGTGAAATATATCTTATGCCGAGCTACTCTGTAAATGTTAAATATGGACATGATCTACATCAATTGCAGCAAAAGTCACAATTTTCAAGCAGATGTGAAAAAGCAAAAAAAACTCTGAAAGAACTTTGCCAAGATCGCAGAATAAAAAAGACACAAAGTAACTTTTCATGGCCCTAGCATTTGCAATTTCCTCTGTTGTCCTGATTTCACACCGACAAAGCGACTCTGCTGATTGCAGAAAAAACTAGACTCATAACTTACCGCCAGGTGCTCTGGGCCTGTGTGGATTTGTACTTCGATCAGGAGGGCCAGAGATTCTCCGTGTGTCCTCGAAACGTTTCTCTCCAGGTGATCGATAAATATTTTCGGCCATAGCTCTAAGTTGCGGCCATTCAGGTCGTGTCTTTCCCAGAAGGAACTTAATCCTTAGAGTTTAATTAGTGATGTTGAAGAAGCAAGAAGACATGCTGACTCCTGTGTTCAGTCTAGTCTGGTTTCGAGCCAGGCAGCTTTTTGCAGATTCAAACTTGAGAATAATTTAGGCTTGGCTGGTCACACTGTGTGTCACAGGTTAACGGCACTCTTTACACGGTCACCTGCTAAAGAGGTGATATCACACTCAGACCTGCCAACCTTAAAGGTAACTTTCATCTTGATATAGTTCTGGAAAAGGGGTGTGGCCTTGACAGTGGAACAGAGACATGGCGAGAGGGGCTTTGAGACACCCTGCTCGGCCTCGACCTGCTGTCCCCAAAGTAACCACTTCCCATGCAGAGACGTTTTAAGGCATGGGCAAAGTGGGCAATTGCCCAGGGCACCAACCTTCCAAGCCCCCCCCCCATCCGAAAAGTGAAATTCCTCTCTATCTTACATCTGCCTGTTTATCCAACTCAGCCTTCAATATATTATTAAATTTTGTTTGGCATCATGGTGCTTGAATTAGCAGAAAATGGGTAATAAAATGCAAACCTGTTCCGGACAGGGCCCCCTAAAGTATGCATTGCCCAGGGCCCCCAAAATTCTTAAGACGACACTGCTACCATATCCTGATGAGGTTTTAAATCGAACCCGGATGTGTGAGGCATTAACGCCTGAGCTGGAAACCTATTCTATGAAACACTTTCCAGCTCATTGTGTGAACGTGCTTCTTCACTGATTCACCGTGGCATATGTGTGAAATTGTGTGGCACATGGTGGCACCGTGTGAGTTGGGTGGGCTGCACATTGTGAACCAAGGTGAATTGGAAGCCTCTTCATAGATCAGGTTTCCAGCTCATGTGTGGAGGCCCTGCACCTTTGAAGTCTATTACAGGGTTCACAACCTTCACATAACATAGCAGGCAGTTTCAGAAGGTTTTGGTTGTATATTTTTGGTGAGGGTAAGAGAGGTTGCTCCGTCTGGGGCAATCCTCTAATCCCTACCTATTCCATTGGCCTTGCCCTCTCCAGTGCCATTCAATGGCTGCTGAGGAGTAAAGGGCTCAAAGTCCTACCCACTTTCCAAGCCATGCCCAATCCAAGGCCTCACATCACCGCCTCTCTTACATGGTGAAAGTTTTTTAATTATTGGCAGGTCTGCATCTTCTCACAGGTAACACAATGGGGCATATTCACAAGGACTTATCGCCGAGTTATCGGCACTTTAGCGCATCAAAAGTGGAGATAGATTTATCGCCCCATTCACAAGCGGGTGCAAACTGCAGACATCGCCAGTATTCCTGCGATAACTGCCGCAAAATCTATCTCCACGGGTGACACCACCAACTAACCCTAATGAGATGCAGAGTAGGCGTTCCCGTGCAAAAACACATGAAAACACCACTTCGCCACATTCACAACGAACTGCCAGATCCGCGTGCGAGTCAAAACCACGCGATAAGCTGCGGTAGCAGCAGGGATTTAACACCTGCCTATTGCTGGTGTTAAGCAGGACGACTACCTGCAGCAGGTAACGGAGCCCCGCCCACAGCCACACCCGAAGAACAACCGACAACATGGAGCTACTCATCATGCAGCTTGGAGACCCAACAGGGCCACAACACCCACCGCCAGGACCCCCAGGACCGCCACCACCCCCAGGACCCAGACCGGCACCCCCCCCCCCAGACTACCATAGAGGCAGCGCAGAGTAAGACAGCGGACCTACCGAAAACGCACTAGTCTCACAGACCTAGCGCCCGAGGAAGTCATTGCCCACTACAGGCTCAAAAGGACAACCATCCTCCGCATCATGACCCACATCGGCCACAGGCTGATGGTCCCAACACAGCGGACAACCAACATCCCTACGCAGACAAAGCTGCTGGCTGTGCTGCACATGTTGGCCTCTGGTACCTTCCAACCAACAACTGCCAGAGTCGGAGGAGTCTCACAGCCAGCCCTATCAAAGTCCATCACACCTGTCCTGGATGCCATCATCAGCTTCATACCCCAGTACCTTCACTTCCCCCACACTGCGCAGGAACAGCTGGAGACCAAGCAAGGCTTCTATGCTATAGCTGGATTCCCTCACGTGTTGGGGGCTATTGACTGCACACATGTCCTACTTGTGCCCCCTGCGGACACTGCACACGTCTACCGCAACAGAAAGCACACGCATTCCATCAATGTGCAGGTAATGGTGGACCACCGGGGAATGTTCACCAATGTCGTCGCAAACTACCCAGGCAGTGTGCACGATTCCTACATCTTCCGACAGTCCATCATCAACCAGCGCTTCCAGGATGGCACCTATGGAAATGCACTGCTCGTTGGTAAGTACCAAATCAACACACCACACACCTCAAATCCACCATCACACAACGCACAACTGTGGGAATGCACACATGACAAAACCACATACAGCATGTCAATCAACATGCCCACCTACCAGACACGACAACACAACTCCATTGGGATCCTGGGCTTCCCATGTACACAAGCCAGCTACATCATGGCACCACAGCCACACAACAGCTGAATGTGTGGAGAGGCGGAAAGCAGGCATGTGCGGAGGCAAGTGACCCATGAATGGGATTGTACACAACAACAAGTGTGGCGTGATTGTGCCGGACAGACTTGGGTATGCAAACCACAGATATGTCCATGCAGACATTAACTGCTGGTGCCTGGAGAGTAGTGGACAGTTAACGCAACCATGTCACCTCAGGCTGTGGGGTAGATCGCGGAAATGTCGCTCGCTCCGTCCCCCCTGTGTGCGTGAGCGTAGTGGGTTGGCCCGGCGTACGCCAGGCCTGCGCAGGGGTGTGGATAAAAACACTGTGGTGCTGAGCGTGGTGATCTCCCGGAATGGCCAACGTGACTGCCAGGGCGGCGCCTCTCAGCCTGCCACGAGGCCGATGCCGTGAGCAGCGGGGCCTGCGACCCTGTGCGCCTGCTGCACCCCAGGACGCAGATCCCCAGTCCCGGCTTGCCCGCCCCAGCGCACCCAGGCCGCACTGCTCACCTGCAGACACCGGCATGTGTCAATGAGGGCCCACCACGTGCCGGTGCAAGCGCCAAGCCCCATGCCCGCGACCTTGGAAGCCTCCTCAGACCATCACTGTCCTCCGTGACACAGGCCCCCAGAAGTCCTTATTCGTTGACATACTCCACCGCTGCAGCCGGCCTACACTGGAGTCCAGTAGGTCCCACATCTAGAACTGAGTCTTGATTAATCAATGGCAGAGTTCATGCCAGTGAACGCAGGGAGAGGAGTGAGAGGAAGATGCGGTTCAGTCCGATGGAAAAACGGATCTCTGTTACGGAGGAGGTCGACCACTAGCAAGGACTGACCTGGTGCCACTAACCCTGTGCGCCGCGAGTCACCGTCAGCCTCCGGCAGACCATTGTTGGTATCTGAGCCTGTGGCCTGGGGGTTGTCATCAGCAACTGGCAGGTACGGACTTGGAGTTTGGCATGAGTCTGTGGCATTCATATCCGCCATGTTGCCGGACACAGCTGGTATGTGCCCTCTGCATCATGCCCTGGGGGTACACCTTCCACTCTCCGCCGAGACACTCCGCGACAACCACCTTTGATACCTACGAGACCCTGCTCTGCTCTCATGACCCTACCCCAGTGCCCCGCAAGTCAGCGTCCCGTGGCGGTAGGCCGGTGTCGGCCGTTGTGCATCCGGGGCCACTAACTCTGTCCAACTCAAGTCATGGGCCCTTGCTGGTCGAACATTGCATTTCTGAGTGCCTGATGACTGTTGTAGTTGTTGCCAGCACCAACCACTCCCTGAGGGCTGGCTTACACTCACCCCACACACAGCCAGCACAGGCGTCACTGGACTAGTGGGCCTGCCAACACATCATGCCGAACCAAGTATTGACTCTTTTCTCTCTGCACTGTCACAGGTGATCAAGGATATGCACTCTGCCCTTGGATGATGACACCCCTCCGAGACCCGAACACACCCACCCAGAGGCAGTACAATGCGGCCCACATATGTACCAGGGGCATTGTGGAACGCACATTTGGCGTGTTGAAGTCACGTTTCAGGTGCCTGGACATCATAGGTGGAAGGCTCCTGTACAGGCCAGACTTCGTGTGCAAGATGAGTGTTGCATGTTGTGTGTTGCACAACATCTGTGTATGCACAAATGCCCCATGGATCCAAGTGCCAGAAGCACCGGACGATGATGAGGATGATGGGGCAGGTGGCCCACATCCCACTGCAGCTGCGGCAGGAATAACCCGTAGGAACACCCTCATTGCCAATTTCTTCACATGAGCACGTCACATTGTGACCGTCCCTGGCAATGATGGGACAGTACAAAATGTCCACAGGCACAGCATGTGTGAATAAAAAATAATTGCAGGTTACAGGTTGTACTCGTACATTGTCATGTCACAGTTTCCTGCTATGCCAGATGTGATTGGCCATGTTGTGCATATATGCGGCACCAGTTGTGTCCTGTGTTCTGTTGTGGAGGTGTTGCTGTTTGTACCACGATGTTGTCAATGTCGAGGTGCCCTTATTCTTATGTGCGTATGCTGCACGGTGGGTGAGTCGCTCCTGCAGCTCCGATTTGGCTGCCACTTATCCCTTTCATGCGGTGTGCCTTTCAGTTCTGTGCTTCTACAGTGCTGAGATGTTGCAGACTTGGGTAACTTGTGCTCTTTGTCGAGTTGTGACTCTTGGGCATGGTTTGTCCGCAGATGTGTTGTTGACGTCAGGGGTTGTTTGTGCAGGTGGATGTGTCCGAGTGTGACCTGCTCCTTTCCGGTTGTGGTCCGCACTCAGCCACCTCAGTGTCGTGGCGTGCACATTGTCATGATGATTGGACTGCAGCCATGCTACTTGTCATGTGGTGTCTCTTGCATTGTCAGTGTGGCTGACGTATATGCATGTTTGCTGTGTTTCACACATGTGCATGTGTTGGTTGTGTGATTGGTGATGTGTTGGGTGGGGGCCCCTTTGGGCACATGGTGGACGTGGGACTACTTGGTGTTTGTGTGTGTGCTGAAGTATTCCCGTGGGATCAGGGACATGATCCAGAGTCATTGTGGGTGTGCAGTGTGCTCTGCTTAATTGTGCATGTGTGCCATTGTGCCCATCTCCCCCGTCCCCCCACTCCCTGGTCGGTACGCACCCTGTTGATGTAGTGTCGGGTCATGTTGAGCAGTGTCCAGATCCCCAACTCCTGTCACTGTCTCCCGACTGATGACTGTGGCCACCATTTTCTCCATGTCATTCAGCCCCTGCTGTTCTGCTGGCCCCCCTCCTCCAAAGTGCGTTGCTGCTTTCATGTTGGCAGCGAGTTTCTGCTTGGTTTTGCCATTCACATCAATCCAGCGCCTCTTGTCCTCTTCCAGTGTCCTCCTCGGCGCTGCGACGGCATTCACATGGTCCAAGATGGTGTGCCATCTTTGCCTCTTTGTTGCCAATGACACGTTGGAGGTGACGTACAGTTGGTGGTGGTGTTCTATCTCATCCGTGACGATAATCGGGTTTTCCTGCAGACTGTACCCCATCTTCCTCTTCCTCTTCTCATTGCCCTTCCACGACCCCTGGATTCCTGGCTGTTCCTCCGTGGGGCTTATAGGGTTCATGTTGTCCTCTGCAGTCGGTCAGGGTGCATCCGTGGTACTCCGCAGTTCATTTCCTTTTTAGTGGCATTTTCCGTATGCTGTTCTTGTGCTTTTTCCCGCATTACGCGTGGGTATTGCTGGCCTCTCGCTGGTTATCACTGTTTTCTTATCGCGTTTGGGCCCATCGCGACTTTTTACGCGTTGGGGTTTGTGTTTTTATCTCCGTTGCTGTGGTTGTATCGCGGACATTGGCCGCGTTTTCGGGGGACTATCGCATGGTACCGCTGTGTTGTGAATTCCACGTTAACACGGGGTTATTTTCCCGCGATAGACTGCGATGTGTAAAGTTGCGTTAACCTTTTTTGGCGATGTTTAGCACACGTTCTTGTGAATATGCCCCAATAATGTGTCCCTGGTATCTCAGTAATTAAGCATCTGGAGGCAATGCAGTTGTGCAGTGTGCTATATAAATATCTTTGTCATTTATATTTATTTATTTAATGTAACTTAATCATAACTCCACACTAGTGGTTTCTGTTTATTGGATTGATTTTAGGACCAGAGTCCATTAAAAAATAACCCTTTATCGGCTTGACTCTGTATCATGCTGCACACCACGTGTCTGCTCAACAAGGCACAGCAGGTAAATGTATACCCCTATATACAAACCACCCATTGACTCTGGATAGGAACCTGTAGCCCTCTGACTAGTCAGTGGAGGGGTGAGTGGCCAGAGAAACAAAGGCAGATTTCCTTTAGGAGGCGAGACAAATTGTTCCAGATTTAGTCCTTCAGTATTTTTTTCTAATAACTTGGGTTCTGTGTGCTCGCATGGATATATTGTCTTATAAGTTCGTCTTACTATTGGGAATTTAATAGTGAGTCGCACCCAAGTCAGGAATAAGACATGACTACTCACGAAAATAGTTTCATGGCTCAGACCTTAGACCGGAGTAGAAAGTACGCGTACATAGCTAAACCAACCTGCCACCTTCAGGATAAAGAAAGCACTATGGTGCTTTAATAACTCTTGCATCTTGTTTTGCCGAATCTGGCTTGGGGGGGTGGGGGGAGTTTAGATGCTTCAGAACTACCTTTATATCTCCAGCTCTGACAACTCCAATATATAATATGTATCTATTATTATCGCAATATCTTGTCTGGAACAATTTTAGCATTTGACTTTTGATTGTTTCAGAGTTGGAATGCCCTAATGCTGATATGTTACACATATGACTGTTTTTGACTACGCTAATACAGTATTATTTTATACTCCTTTGTTGTCGGGGTTTCTTGACTCACAAGGATCCTTGCATATAACTCGTAAACTTATTCTCATAACATGTAAAGCGCTCTGATACCTTCGGGTCTAGCTAGCGCTATAGAAAACTCAAACATAAATAATAATAAATAATGTACACTGTAATGTCGGGCCGCAGGCCCACATGGTGTGGAATGATTGACACGGACACAGGGTAGTCTGGTGCAGTAACTGGCCCAGAGCACGTGCGCTCGGCCCCTTTTATTCTCAGGGTCACCTGACTGGTGACGCCTGTGGTGGGTGGGTGTTTAGTGTGTGTTGCAACAGGGCAAAAGACTAGAACGTATCCAGCCGGATACTACATTCCTCCCAAACTTTGATGAAGGTCAAAACAATAAAGTCCAAACCTGTGGGAGAGAATACAATTGATACATAAAACACAACTCAATAACCATGACTTCCACGGCGTCTCTTTCGCTGTTGGCCAACCGCTGACGACGGTGTCCTTGCCGCCAGGACCACTAGTTCTCCTTGGCCCGATGTCAGGGTGGTCTGTGGATGTGGTCTTCCTTGGACTCACAGCGTGGAAGTGTGCTCTACAGTCTCCTTCTTCCTGTTCCACTTACAGTGAAGGTGCAGACGATGGTGGATCAGTTCTGTGTTATTGTCCACTGTACAGTCCTGGGTGAAGTATATTCCCCATCTGGTGATTCACTATCTCCACCGGGATATGCAGTTGCAGGACGTCCCTCTCACGGGTGCCCCTCTCACGTGGGTGTCCTCTCTCACTGGACGACCCGGAGGCCCTTTGCTGTCAGGCTTCCACTGGACCGGTGGATTGCCGCCTTGTCGCTCCAATCAGGTAGGAGGAGTCGCAACGGGTCACCTCGGCGTGTCCTTAGTTCCACCTGGAAGGGTGTTGTTGGCACTTGCTCCTTTGCGTGCTGCCTTTGTCCTCCCAGGATTTCCAGAGCGAGCTTCAACAGTCCATCTCTCGTGTCGGGACCCGCTGCCACCGGTGTCCCAGAGGCCTCTGCCCCTTGGATGTCCACGGTTCTGTGTCCGTTCCATCCCAGAGGTGGTTGTTACCAACGGACCGGCCTGCTCGCCTCTGTCGTCCCCGGGTGATCTTGGGATTCGCAAGTGGAGGTGTACTCCCAGTGATGCTGATGTTCTCCAGGTACTGTGTTCGGATGTTCATACACCTTCGCACTTATCCCTTCGGGTGTTTCCCTTCTGGTGTGTGAGTTGACCTGTCGCTCACACCTCTTCCTTCTTCTCATCTTCTTTCCTTCGCCATGGCATCTTGCCACTCAAGATCTGTCTTCTCATTCTTTCCTTCGCGACGCGGTCTGGTCTTCTCTCTTGCTGGTCTGCCCTAACCAGGCTTCTCCGTGCAGCGTGCACTCCACACGTTTCCCCCTGGTCTTGTCCAAACCTAGGACACTATCTTCACCACGATCTGTGACTGGACCGGTCGTCGCGACCTTCTTTCGTACACTAGTTAATGTTGTTAGACTTCTCGTCTCTTTCTGGTCCTCTTCACGGATCTCTCCTGGGGTCCTCTTCATGGACATCTCCTCGGTCGTTCTCTTCACGGACCTCTTTTCCATTCTTCTTGTTGGACCTCTTGTCCAATCTCTTCTCTCTTACTGACCTCTTCGCAGGTCACTTCGCTCTCTGACCTCTTGTCGGTCAGCGTCATCCTTGCGACCATCTGGCCGGTTGGCTTCTTCATCCTTGCGACCGTCTGGCGGGTCGGCTTCTTCCTCCTTGCGACCGTCTGGTGGGTCGGCTTCTTCCTCCTTGCGACCATCTGGTGGGTCGGCTTCTTCCTCCTTGCGACCAAACTGGCAGGTCGGCTTCTTCCTCCTTGCGACCAAACTGGGTGGTCGGCTTCTCCCTCCTTGCGACCGTCTGGCGGGTCGGCTTGTTTCTCCTTGCGGGTACTCGTGCTTCTGGTGGTCTGCGCAACCACTTCTCTCCGCAGTCGCACTGCTTCGGCGCGCTTCTGATACTTGCTGGGCGACATGACGTCCGGTCGCTGGTTGTTGGAGTTCCTGTCGCTGTGGCGGCCTGCCACGTGGGGTGTGCAACTCCTCTCTTGCCTGTCGTGGGTCACTGCCGACTCCGGTTTGAGGCAGTGTGAGGGAGGACACTCTGTGTGGTCTTCGGCCCACTGCGGGGCTTCGCTGGGGCGGTGGAGACGTGGGTGCTCTCCTACCTGCGTTCAGCAGTGCTTCTTTGTGGAGAAGTCTCTGTCTCTTGGGTGCTTGTCTGTGCAGTCAGGTTCACTGGCGCAGCTTTCTGCGCGCTTCTGGCTTTGCGTGCGCTTTGTGTGCTCTGTCCCGTTCTTGGACGCTTTCTTCTGGCACTTGGGGTGCCGGTGGTGTGGTTGGTGGTTGTGCCTGTTCACCAGTATGGGCGGGTGATGCGACCTCTTCCCTGGTGGTGGTGTTGGGCAGCCACGTGTGGTGCGTGCTCTGCACCAGTCTTTCTTGTGCTGTTGATGGGGACAGCTCCCTTGAGACGTTGCTGTCTGTTCCGCTTGCTTGCGTCTTGCGGCAGCGTGGAGTCTACAGTAGCGTTCCTACTGCGGTGAGTGTCGCTGTCTGGCTCGAGCGGCTGGTCTGTGTCTTGGACTCCTTGGGGCCTTTGGGTGGGCATGGAAGCATTCGCGCTGCCGCTGACTACTTCTCCTGTGTAGCTGTGGCTCCTTTGGCTGTGCAGGGCATTTCGCTGATCCTTGGTGGGTTTCCTCTTGCTGTGAGCGTTGTGCACGCTGTGTGGAGGTGCTGTGTCGTGCACCACTCCTGGGGGCACTGCGGCTACAGTTCAGGTGCTGGTTCGGCTTGTTGCCACTGCGAAACCCTGCTGGGGTGATGATGCAGGTGTGGGGCCGCGCACAGTGTTGGAGGGCCCCAGTCCTTGCAGGATGCTCTCTACTGTCTGTCTTTGGCCACTTTGTGGGAGCTGGGGACACTGCGTGATTTCCTTTGGGCTAGGGTGACGTGGCTGCTCCTTATACCTGTGTGGGCTTAGACATTCATCTCAACTTAGCCTTACCACTGGGCATGGGGCCCATCAGTGTCAGCATTTCTGTGAAGACGGGGTCTGGAATCTTCCTTGCATGACGAAGTTCCCATTCTGTTACTGCAGGCGTTCCTCTGTAGTGTATTAGCGTGGTGTAGCTGCAGTCCTACAGGTGGCCACTGGGTGGCAGTACAGCACTCCGGTTGTGCCGGTCCTGGCATTCTTTCTTTAAGCTGCAGGCCGTGCAGCTCCTGCCTGCGACGTGGGGAGGCTACCGTGTGTGCTGTAAGTCTTCTGTGGAGGTAGGTGGAGCGTTGTTGTTGTGTGTTTGCCACAGGGAGAGGCAGGGGTTGCTGGCTAGGGTGCGAGGTGGCAAACTGGGGGGCGCTGCAGGCTCCTCACCGTGGGCCGTTTCTCTTTCACCAGGACCTGGGAGCTTTTGCGGCGAACACTGGCTGAGGTAGCGCTGCTGGTGTCCCTCATGGGTTTGCTCTGCGTGTTGCGGGTGTCCCGATGCCCTGGGGTTATGGTGTGTGATTGCTGGCCTCGTGTGGGATGCCAGGGTGGGGGTGGCTCCGCATTGTGCTGGTGCGCAGATTGCTTGCGGGAAGGGCAGGCGCTGCTGCAGGGCCGACGCACTCTTCCTCTCGCAGCCGGGTGCGGCTGGCACGCTATTGTTGGTGCTGTGATTTGGTCACGCCGTGTGGGTGAGGGTGTGCTTCCTGCGGGCCTTGTCTGGTGGGTCAAACGCCACCAGCACGGCGTGGACTCAGTCCTCCTGCCTTCTGGTCACTCTCGCAGGGTCCGCGGGGCGTGCAGGGCTGGTGGCGTCGCGGCGCCTCTCTTTATTGCGGCAAATGCAGGATCGCAGCCGGCGGAGCTGCGTCTAGCTCCGGGGTAGTAGGGTCACTCACAGTCGCTGCGTAGGGAGGTTTGCTGGGCTCCCTAGTTGCTGCGGTACGTGCCTGAGCGCGGCGGCGGCCATGTCACATGTATGGTGGGGAGACTCACAGTTCCGACGGCGTGCAGGCAGCTGCTGTTGTCGGTGGTGCTTGTTCACTCCTTTATTCATCGGACCTGATGTGGTCGGGAGACAGCCAGTCTCCGTGCTTTCTTCCCCAAAGGCGGAGGGCTGTGTTGCGATGTGAAGCTTGACCCTCACTGCAGCCGCGGGTGGCGGCTCATATCTCTCCCCCACGAGGGAGCAGTGAGTAGCGGGCACGCGGGGTTGGCTACCCGCCTCGTCGCCAATGTAATGTCGGGCCGCAGGCCCACATGGTGTGGAATGATTGACACGGACACAGGGTAGTCTGGTGCAGTAACTGGCCCAGAGCACGTGCGCTCGGCCCCTTTTATTCTCAGGGTCACCTGACTGGTGACGCCTGTGGTGGGTGGGTGTTTAGTGTGTGTTGCAACAGGGCAAAAGACTAGAACGTATCCAGCCGGATACTACATACACATACATCTTTATGAGATCTCATCTCCGTTTTTTAAATGTACTTATTTATTTAATGTCTTTAACGTGCACTCCATGGACTAACCCATATGTAGATGTGAGAGAATCAAGCCTGCAATCCCTCAGGAAGAGAGAGGGTTAAACCTGCAGCCAGCGAGGTTAACAATCCAGTCAGCTATTTGGACTTTTTGTCTGAAGACACATTTGGGAATGAATTTCCCTAAAATGAGTGGGAAGGTGGTTTCACGGATGTGGCCCAATGCAAAACCTTGTGATCCCCTTAGGAATTGCATTTTGTATTAGTAACTGATAGTAGATACAGATCAGTAGGCAAGATACTTTGTCATTGAGTCATGCAGAAATTTGGGGATAAGTGTCAGAATTTTATACTCTATCCTTGCCTGGTTGTACATCAAAATTAAATAAGCAGACATATAGTTTGAGATACATATCATGTGTTTTTGGACTTAGATTTTCTACTATTAACTCGAATGGAGCAACATTTTTGTAAATATTATTTAGGACACAATATTCATGTCAGATA
Organism: Calotriton arnoldi; assembly: GCA_963921515.1. Taxonomy (NCBI): domain Eukaryota; kingdom Metazoa; phylum Chordata; class Amphibia; order Caudata; family Salamandridae; genus Calotriton; species Calotriton arnoldi. Next base: position 159,626 of record CAWUFW010017088.1, read on the forward strand.
ATATTCTGACAAGATAATCTGGTACTATTCCTCTTCAACTTAAACTTAATTGATGACCAATGTGGTGTCTGTCTGAAATGGGAAGCACCATCCTATTTCTGAAGAAAAAAATTAACAAGGCTTTGCATTGTGGACACTTTATAGGCTTTCCATGTTGTGATGAGGAAGTCTTCTGAGTGGACACGCTCATAATCCACTTTACAGTTTATAACAGATGGTCCGAATTACTCTGGAGTTTTCCAGACTAAACAGATTTTCAGAATTTCCTAAGTCAGGTAACAGAGCCTCATTTATTATGGTCTTGCCCTGCCATAAGAAACTATCTTAACTGGCTAAAGACAGTTTTTGGTCCATTGGGCCTGATTTACAGTAGGTTTTTATGATTTAAAAGTGTCTTAGACTGATTTTCCAGAGTAAAATGAATCTTCAAGTTGGCTTAAACTAGAAAAATAACTTTTTTAAATTCTGCTGGTCTTCCTTTGTAGACAATTTTTTGAGAATTTCATAAGTCTATAAAACTCCTGAGTAAATCAGAGCCAGTGCAGGGGCTACAAATTAAGGGGCATATTTATGAGAATTGTCATGCAGTGCAGCGCAGCAAGTCACCTTACTGCGCTGCGTGACAGGGAAAGGGCACAAATGTGCTGTATTCAAAAGAATACAGCACATTCCTGCCTTTTCCCCTGCGCTGGCGCCCTTTTGGCTGCCTAGCGCCAGCTCACGCATCCTTGCACTATGGTGCAAGGGTGCCTGTTTTGCCTGCAGGATTGTTTTGTGCAGGAAGGGGCTCCTTCGTGCACAAAAAAACTTGAGAGACATATTCCTCTGTCTATGTGTGCTGCAGAATGCAGGACTCATAGAAAGAGAAGGTAACAAAGAGAAATAACGACAGTTCTCCTTGTTACGCCTCCTCCTGTGAAGGGGTATCTTTTTGGCTCATTCCCCGGTTTCATATACAATAAGGAGCAACGGAGGGAATTACAAAGCAAGTCGCCCTCCACTCATAACAACAATATATCAACAAGGACTTGCTCTGATATTGGACCAATATTTTAAAAAACCCACAAGCAAGGTACTCAACTGTCGTACTGGCGAATAGCTTCAAAAAATGCTACTCAGAACCGGGTTTTACTGTCCAATTTTAAGAAAAGTTTGTCTATCAACCCCACTTGAATCCCCATATGTAAGTACACATTGGGAAAAAAAGGTGTGTGGAGGTCTGAAAGTACCTCACGTAAGCACCACCAATGGAGCTGCTGGTAGGTGCTCACCAGTATGCTCACGTCTTTATCATCATTGGTAACTTTCAAGACCAAAAAAATGGAATCAGTGAAAACATGTGAAACAAGGAAGACCTAGTGCTGTGTAGAGGGATGCACCGCAAGCACTTGTCATGTGCTATCCCACTGTGACCCCATAGTGAAAAGAGAAAGGAATTTGTCGCTTCTCCAAGCTAAAAATGAGATAGGACCCACTGGCGACAATACCAACATTAATAGATGCCGTGAGCCTACTCAGATTAAGAAAGAACTTATAAAAAACAATGTTGCAAACCACTTCAGTTAGGGAAGGCAACATGTTTCATTGTAATATATGTAAGTCTGATTTTTAAGACATCAAAAGGGTCTTGAGTGGGTAGCCCCAACACAAACACGTTTTCAGTCGAAAGTTCATAGAAGCAATAGAGTTAGCAAAGTGTTCTACTCATACTGTTGAGATAGAGAAGCATCCCGCGCCTGCATCAAGCGCCTCATACCAAGACGTTTTTCAACCTCCACCTCAGTGCACATGATGATCATGCATGTACGCAGAGTGACATTGAGTGGCTGAAGAGGCACACCATGTGCACCTTCTTGTTGAAGAGAGCGACTATTGTCATCTCACCGGACTGTGGGGGGATGACTGGTGTGGCCGTGAAGTGATTATAATTGTAGGACAGGCTTACTACCTATCACCTGCTAGGGAGAATGCCTGCCAGTCTTCTGGGTGTTTTGAAAGGAGTCTGCCAATAGAGCTGGACTGGGAACCAAAAGCAGCCCAGTCAAACATTTTCAAAACTGCCAGCTCCCTTCCTCCTCCTCTCTCATTTTTCTCCCTCCTTTTCTCTTTCCTCTCTCTTTTCCTCTCTCTCATCTGAAGCATACTCTGTGCCTGCTGTAGTTACGTATGGGAGATAGAGAAAGTGGCAGAGACATCAGGAGTGAGCCTCTGACCTACAGCCCACCTGAAAAATGCTGGTGGAATAAAGAGACAGTTCAGGCCTATCTGCCAATACCCTACAAGTGGGTTTGTTGCCCATCCATCTGGGGGCATGGATGTTGCATGTGTGAACCTTTGTACCTGTAAAAAGCATGTGGAATGAGTGTGCTGCATGTGGCTATTGCCCCACTGGCTTACATTTTTTATATTACAGACTCCAATAGATACTGTTTATGGAGGGTCAGAGAGATCCCAGAAAGCCTTAGTGAATTGGAGGACTCTTTCAGACACTCGAGTGCCAGACTGGAGAGTGTTTAGGAAAGGAGACAGTGGGTCCTTTTGAAGCTAGGGAGTTTCCACCTGCCGGTTCCTAGTCTTTTGTTCAGTGTGACAATCCACACATCTTTTGTGCTCTTGTTTTGAATGTCTCCTGACAGAGGACTCCCAATTCCACCCCACATCCCTGCTCACATTATGGACAGAAACCTTAACTGGACTAGTTTGTGAAGAAATAGCAAAAGTGCATAAGTGTCCAGAATTGGTTACAGAACTGAACTGCTGGAATACACAAAGGCTGTCTGCAACTTGATCATAAGGATGGAGCAGAAACCTCCAGCCATTGTAGTAAGATTTCCTGGCCAGAAGCATGGAGTCCCACACCAGTGGAAGCTGGTAGAATTCAAAGAGTGCCATAGGTGGGGCACTGATCAGCAACTGCACTTTCCACGTTAGGGACTTGTAACCTGGGGAAATTCGACGGATGTGCCAAGAGGGCCTGCTTGGACCCTACTTTAAGGTCAGAGCTGACCAAGGACTTAGGAGAGACACTGGAGGTGCCCTTGCACAAAGAAGATGCTGCTGTGAAGGCAGGTAGCTGTGAAGGAGCCTAGGTGAGATGACTCAACGCCACCGCTGTGACATCAGGAGAGGCCTACACTGCTGTGCCATAGGTGAGGCTTGAGGTCCCTGAAGTGTAACTAGCAAAGGCAACTGCACTGATACCAGAACCAAAAGCTGCCAGATGGAATTCAACAGAGTGAGTTCTGAAGCAGAAGGTCTAGCACCAAGAAGCATCCAGGTATTTTGGAAGTATTTGTTTTGGCTGAGGGGTGGATGTAAAGTGGGTGATTAGTTCGAAGATGGGTTTAATGGCAGAGTGTAAGTAAGTATTGTGCGGGAATAAATCAGTGTATATCTCAGGAGAGAAAGTTCAGATGTGAATAATTTTTGTAGACGGGAATGACATGGGAGGAGTTGTGTGCAGAGGATGGGTAGTGACGTAAAGGGTTTTACGAGGAAGTGAGTTGAATTTAGCACATGGGAGGAGGAGAGTGAAGATAGAAGGTGAGAGATGAAAGGAGCTCACGGAGCAGTGAGTCAAATTAAGGGTGTGGGAGATGGTAGTGTGAATGCAGAGGGGGAGATAAACAAGGGGCTCACAAGGATTCGAGCCGAAATTAACAGAGGTACAAGATAGGGGTAGATGGTTATTTTGTGGAACAGAGGGAGGAAGGGGCTGAATAAAGGAAACTGGTTTGGAGGGGGATGGGATACCATGAGAGTGGAGGGGTGACATTCATATTGTTCATGAAGGGGCTCATTGCAGGGAATGAGGACGGGTTGGAATGTGATTAGGCATTTTGAGAAATTGATTACTGATGTATTTCGAAGATGTATGATGTGCAGAAATGGTTAATATGGTAATGGTCATGTGTCTTATTGTTCATTTTTCAGTGTCCCCTGACGAAGGGCGCCTGTAGCCCGAAATGCATTGGGTCTTTTTTAAATAAACGCTGCTTTGAACGAACTCCTGCATTTGTCGTGCTTTAGCAAGAGGTCCGGATGGGCACAGCTTCAACACAAGAAACTTGGAAAATGGCATAATATCCCGTGTGTGGATTAAAGCATAATGAGGATGATAAATAGAGGGATAAATAAGGATGAAGTATATGATTAGAACATGGAGGATATATGGAGTATAATATGAATTGTTTTGCCATAGAGGCGCAACTTAGCTGTGCAATCGGTTTGGGGCAAGATGATGCCCCATCCAACGATGTTGTTGCTTATCTGGGTGCCTTTTGGGCATGGCACCCAACCGGTGTGCACGCATTATCGGATAATTATTGGACAAGCATGGATTATATTTAAATTAAGGTGTGCATCCCACCACCACAATTGTACATTCATAACGATGCCCTACATTGGGGTAGCACCCGCTAGGATAAAAAAAAGGAGGAAACACACAGAATTGGATAATACTGCAAGCATCCACACAGACGGAGAAAGAACTTGGTTCGTTAAAGAAGTGGTATTTGAAAGTGCTTATAATTGGACGGAAAATAATTTGACCTTTATCTGACAACCAATCTTGGTTAATGATTTACATCATGACACTAATCGTTTGCAAATGTTGAAGGAGGAATCCAAAAATTGTTTTATTATGCTTTGAGCGTATAAGCGCACTGCATTATGGGCAGGGTAGTTTATTCAATGCGAATGTAACCTCGTAACTGGTTTTCATGGCGGGAAAACGCCGAATAGCGGGCCTATCAGGACGGATTAGGGAGGGGGGTTGTGGTTAAATAAGGGTGGAACTAGGGGGTGAAGAAACACTCTCTGGAATGAAGATGGCGTAAGATTTGTTTGAATGTTCAAAGCAGGTATGTGGAAGTATTTGTTTTGGCTGGGGGGTAGATGTGAAGTGGGTGATTAGTTCGAAGATGGGTTTAATGGCAGAGTGTAAGTAAGTATTGTGCGGGAATAAATCAGTGTATATCTCAGGAGAGAAAGTTCAGATGTGAATAATTGTTGTAGACGGGAATGACATGGGAGGAGTTGTGTGCAGAGGATGGGTAGTGACGTAAAGGGTTTTACGAGGAAGTGAGTTGAATTTAGCACATGGGAGGAGGAGAGTGAAGATAGAAGGTGAGAGATGAAAGGAGCTCACGGAGCAGTGAGTCAAATTAAGGGTGTGGGAGATGGTAGTGTGAATGCAGAGGGGGAGATAAACAAGGGGCTCACAAGGATTCGAGCCGAAATTAACAGAGGTACAAGATAGGGGTAGATGGTTATTTTGTGGAACAGAGGGATGAAGGGGCTGAATAAAGGAAACTGGTTTGGAGGGGGATGGGATACCATGAGAGCGGAGGGGTGACATTCATATTGTTCATGAAGGGGCTCATTGCAGGGAATGAGGACGGGTTGGAATGTGATTAGGCATTTTGAGAAATTGATTACTGATGTATTTCGAAGATGTATGATGTGCAGAAATGGTTAATATGGTAATGGTCATGTGTCTTATTGTTCATTTTTCAGTGTCCCCTGACGAAGGGCGCCTGTAGCCCTAAATGCATTGGGTCTTTTTAAATAAACGCTGCTTTGAACGAACTCCTGCATTTGTCGTGCTTTAGCAAGAGGTCCGGATGGGCACAGCTTCAACACAAGAAACTTGGAAAATGGCATAATATCCCGTGTGTGGATTAAAGCATAATGAGGATGATAAATAGAGGGATAAATAAGGATGAAGTATATGATTAGAACATGGAGGATATATGGAGTATAATATGAATTGTTTTGCCATAGAGGCGCAACTTAGCTGTGCAATCGGTTTGGGGCAAAATGATGCCCCATCCAACGATGTTGTTGCTTATCTGGGTGCCTTTTGGGCATGGCACCCAACCGGTGTGCACGCATTATTGGATAATTATTGGACAAGCAAGGATTATATTTAAATTAAGGTGTGCATCCCACCACCACAATTGTAGAATTCAAAGAGTGCCATAGGTGGGGCACTGATCAGCAACTGCACTTTCCACGTTAGGGACTTGTAACCTGGGGAAATTCGACGGATGTGCCAAGAGGGCCTGCTTGGACCCTACTTTAAGGTCAGAGCTGACCAAGGACTTAGGAGAGACACTGGAGGTGCCCTTGCTGTGAAGGCAGGTAGCTGTGAAGGAGCCTAGGTGAGATGACTCAACGCCACCGCTGTGACATCAGGAGAGGCCTACACTGCTGTGCCATAGGTGAGGCTTGAGGTCCCTGAAGTGTAACTAGCAAAGGCAACTGCACTGATACCAGAACCAAAAGCTGCCAGATGGAATTCAACAGAGTGAGTTCTGAAGCAGAAGGTCTAGCACCAAGAAGCATCCTGGTGCTGGAGGAGGTTGAATGCCATCATAGTTGAAGTACAAGAAACTCGGAAGCACGGCACCAGAACCAGTATATCACCAATTCGACCTGGGGTGGCAGCTAGCTTCTTTGGGTGGCGGGTTGTGACTGGACCTTTGGAAGAACCCAAACTGCAAGACCGCTAGGACTGCTGGTACTGAGACTCCAACACAGTTTCCTGTTCACTGGAGGTGGAATTACCACTACTGACCTGCTTGGTGGGCGCTGGCACTCTGAACATAAGATAACATACACGGGATAGAGCTGGGGAACAGACAGCATCAACTCCGCTTATTGGGTTATGCCGGATACACACAACCGGAGCGGAGTGCCCCTGCTGTCAACGACACTGGCCGGCATGCTGTGTCCACAAAGCACTAACATGAACTTGGTCGGGCTGATAGGTACCATGACATTAAACCGCACCCAAAGGATGAAAGAATGAGATATTGGAATTATCATGTGACTGTGAGTTAATGGACCTAGTGGAATTCCCCATAGGGCCATAGAGATTCCCCTTCATAGGATATAGCTGCTATAGATTGTTTGCAAGAATGCTATAGGTACTGTTCCCACCGTACCCCTAGGAAATGACTTTTGTTAATTATGCTCAGTATTATTATTTGTATGAGTACTAACAGAATTCATTTTCCGACTTTTTATAAACTGAGTAACTGGTTGGATAGCAATTTATTGACTGCTGTTTGATGCTTACGGAGTGCTGAGTTTCCAATCCCACACCAACTCCTTTAGTAAACCTTGGACTGCTCAGCTTCGCCAGTCTGTGAGTAAAGTTATAAACGGGTGTACTTCAGGATGGGTTTTGGGTACAATAGCAGGGTTAGACCCCAGGACACCAGTGGTAAACAGCTCTGATTCATATCAACAGGATCCAGTAACTCCTGATTGCCTCGAGATTCCTGAAAATGTTCCGATACATAGACATCAGCCCTGAATTCACCCCACACTCGTTTCAGTAACTTGCTGAGACTTCCCCAGGTTGATGGTTTCCATTGTATAATTAAATTAACATATATGTCAAACAAAAGAACATTGTTTCGCTGGAAGACGTTTGTAGTACGCTGACTAAGTATGGCACTCTAGTTTTCCCTGATCAATAGGAATGCTGGAACACTTGACCTGGGTTTTTACCCAGCATTTATCCTAGTTTTGCAACAGATGCAGATTCCGGAGACCCATCTCTGGAGCTGGTTTCAGGCAGTTACAGGCAATTTGTATATTAGCTGCAGACTGAGAATTCTAAAGTCATTTGTTACTCACCCCCTGGAGAGCAAAGGGGATGGAACTGGGTGTGTTCTGTCAGGAGCATCTGAGGCAAAGGCACAAAGGAAAGGGAGGTCTTCCCACATAGGCACTGGAAGCAGGAGTGCAGGGGTGCTGCAGCACTTGCAAAATAACACTTCTGGACTTCAGAAAGTGAATGAGCAATAAAGATGCCATTAAATTTTGTTTTGATCTTGTCACAGGTCAAACCTTAGGCTCTGTCTTCTGACAAACTGATGCTTATTCTTTTAACATGGAAATTGGTGTTTACTTTTCTTTCCTGGACTGCAAAACGAGCGTATTTTGTAATGTGAGCTATGTGACAATCTTGCTGAATATGAAAGGAAAGGCTGTAAGATGGTAATTTTTTCTAACACACAATGAAACTTGCACTGTACAAATATTTAAATATATCAGCACTTTGGAAAGCACAAATGGAACACTTTCTTCTGTAAAGATGGACGAATGTGTGATGGAAACAAATATTTTATTAGAGTCCAAACAAATCAAGACACTTTACTTGGTAATGCACAAATTATCAGCACAACTATGTGTCTGTGCCTATTTAGTGGTCATTTCAATGACAAATGCACTGTCTGTTAATGACAGTGAGCTACCCAGTGCTTAATTTGAACCTGTGGTTTCTGGTGCTCAGCACCAGCACTTAATTGCCAGCACCAGTGCTTGTGAAACCTGCCACAAGGTGGTGCTGTCTGGCTAATTCAGAGCTGACCACAACAACAGTTAATTATTAATTCAATCTATATTAAAAATTACTATTACCTGCTGCCCAAGCCAATCTTATAGCTTTGGGGGCCTGAAATAGTGCGAATTGTCAAACTTGTAAGAGTGTGATGGTTAGTAGTTGTGTTGTTACTATCATTGACATCATGGCAGGGGCAATGGGCGGTACAAGCTTCAGTTGCCTTTTGACTAGAGCCCTGGCATTTATATTTTTGACAAATTATTAAGCACTGGAGCTACCACACCATGCTTCAGTAATATATTTGCAAAGGTGTGCTCCAAAATATGCCACCAGCTACAGTCAACGCCCTTACCACTCTCCTGCTGATTGGGCTTGGCTCATTTGCTACACTTGTTCTTTGTGTGATGCTTGAACTTTTCACAATCCCTATGACTTCAGTGACTTAACGCTGATGGAAGCACTCCCACCCTGAAAATTGTTCTAGCACCACTGCCTTCCCAATCAGCTACAACACACTTCTGGTGAAAAATGAAGCAGGAATGTGGGCGGGAACTGTCCCTACACTTCTCAGAGGCACCTGTCTTCCGTCTTCCTTTCACAGGAGCCGGTCTTCTTCAAGTGACCTTAGGTATACTTTAAAAATCTACATTCCTGTCAGACAGGCTCTCTCCATCCTCCATCTTGTGCATTATCATAATGCAGGAGAGCCAAAATACATCCCTATCTCTATACAGTAAGGAGCAACAGATATACTCCATGCTCACCCCAATCGACAAGCAATGTGAACAGTGCACACACGCTCGCTGTACATGGCCCCAGCAACCTAGGCAGAGCACCTACCCTACAAGTCTAGAAGTCATTGGCCTAATATTAAAAGGCTGACACTATAGGTTGCAGTTCATGATCGAATTTTAACAGAGCTTACAGTGGGTAACACTCCACTGGAGAGGCTCACATCACCACAGAGGTCCAAATGTCAGAGGTCAAAAGCGAAAAACGGGTTTTTTTTATAGGTTAAAAACGATTTTCTTAACACAAATGCAAGGGACAAAGAAACAAAAAACATCTATTGGAAAAACAATCAAGATTCACTATTGCCAAAATAACAATGCATCTGTGCAGGTAACTGTGTACAAACCACCACGCGGCACTACTTTCTTTACCGTCCTACAGCAGTGCCCTATGTTTGCTTTGTTTGTGCACTTTGGTTATCACTGTGTGACTCATCGGAAAAAAATATAGTTGTTCTGGGATATGAGGTGGATCTGAGGGAGGTTATGCAGTCTGTGGCCACCAGCGATGGCTGAGTCAATGAATATGAAGGGTGAGAAGAGCTGCCTCGTATGAAGCCAGTTAAAGGAGTTGTATCCATGGTCAGTCAGCCTTGGGGAAGAGATGTTGCAATTGACACGTGTGGCAAGCCCAATTATAGCAGTGTGGAATGGTTCAATGTGTAGTTCCAGAAAGTGACTAGGGATCCTGAAGGGGAGAGCTAAACCGGAAGTAAGGGTTAACGTTCCTGCAGGGTTCCAATTAGTGGCAACTGCTGCCACTAAACCTTGGTGGACAGCGTGTGTGGGGTGGTGGGGAAACAGCGGGAAATAATAATACAATTTAAAAAGAACTTACCTGCAGCTTCTGGATGCCTCCTTGATGCTTCTCTGGTCCAGCCGCCTCCGTGCTCCTCTGAAAAATCCCCTCTCCCACCCAATCCAGACGCTGCTCTCATCATTGAGAGAAGCGCTGGGATTGATCTGAGCGGGCTGAAATGCATGGCCCCGCCCCTCCATAGACTTGGCGGACTCGGCTGGGTAAGTGAAAAATAAAATGACAGTAAATTAGTTTTATAATCATTTTATTTATCATTTGCTGCCTTTCAGCAGTGTGCGATGCCATAACGGAGGAGCCGCCCCTGGTTAAACAGGGACATGTAGTGTCTCGGTGCAAACCAAAGGGTTGCACAAGCCAGGACTCTCCAAGAAAGGGCATTCTTTACCCAAATCTCAAAGTTGTAGAAGTTATGAGTTGACCCTCCAGGAACGGTCACTAGGTGCCCAATGGGCCTTTCAATTTTCTTCATTGAGTTTGTAGCTATATATGCAGTTGTTGATATTCATTTACGTGGTATATGTGTGCGTGCACTCTTCCAACATAGGCATTTGATCGCTGTACTTTTCACATTTCCATACAGATGTTTATGTCTGTCATGGTAGTAAGCAAAGCTCTCAAATTTCCCAGGTTCAAATGTAAGTAGCTTATCCATTCCTGTTTTTTCCCGCTGTGTATTCTGGAAGTTGTAGTTCTGAATGTGTAATTGAATCAGCAAGACTACAACTCGGAGAATGCAAAGTGGAAAATCTGAAATGGATGAGCAACCCATAAATGGAACTGGGAAACTTGAGTTCTCTGAGTAAGTGACAGGCAGACATCACAATGAGATGGGCGGGGCTGCTTTTGTACATCCGGCCTTTCATCGCAACATTTTTTGAAAAATAACTCATTTTGCTGGATTCTCTTAGACACGGATGAAAATAAACACGTTGAACAGTGAATCTGTTAGTAGTAGAAGGAAATGTTTATTATCAGAAAGTTTAACTAGCAGTACTGTTTGCAGGTGGCACAAAACCCACGCCCCTCCTCCGTGCACACACCTGACTGTTTACCTGACACAATGGAGCAGGGTTTAGCTGTACATGCAGCTAGGTTTCAGTGACAGCTCTGAAAAAGGTAAAGTCATTATTTGCTGAGCCTGCTGTGGGAACCTTATTCTGATTAAAGAACAACCCCCAGCACTGAGCTCCAAGAGCAAGAATTGTTTACCCAGCAACTCCCACAGGGCTGAATGTAGAAAATCTAGTTTTAGATTATAAACAGGCTCCTGGAATAAAAAAAGGCCTGTCAACCCAGGCGGCATCTTTGGGAGCAGGTCTTGTTTTAACCCTTTACAGCTGTGAGCAGGGTTCTGCCGCAGGAGGCCAAAGTGTACAGATATCTCCATGGTGAAGAGGGAAATGTGATACGGGAGCTGCGCAGGTACAACTGCCCTCCCTGTACAGCTCAGACCCAGGGGCCTAGCGCCAAATTATGAGGTACCCCTGCAGTACGTGAAGAGGGACCCTTAAGTCTCCCATGTCTCAAATATAGTCCTTGGTATGAAAGTGCCTCCAAACCCCCCGGAAGGGTTGGTGACCGCCTCATGGACGTCAGTCACCAAAATGCCAGGGTGGTGGATGTGACATCACACGCCCTTAGACCTTCACTTTCACTCACACACACATGCTTACACAAACACCCACATTCAGACATACACACACTCTCTTTGAAATAAACCCATTTTCACCTGCAAGCAAGCACACAACATACATTTCAAATATTCTTTTACTTATCTCAGCTGACAGGGAAGGTGATATTCCAGCAAGTGCTTTAAGTGGGCTGGGTCCTGCCGGTGCTCAGCACAGGCAGTTCTAAAAATCCAGTGCTGAGATGAGTCCCTATCAGGCTTTCCATTTTTGCCCTCACCCTCAGGGTGAAAAAAAAAAATCTTAACTCTGCAGCAGTACCACCCTTCACTGCCTTTGAGGTAACTTCAAAGAGACACGTTATAGTTCTTTCACAGCCTCATCATTTCAAAACTGAAGCATTTTCAATATTATATACTATGAAGCCATAGTTGTTGCTTATTTTTATTACGCAACTAATGACCATTGACAAAGCCAATAGTCCTGGCTTGTTGTTGGTGTAATGCTACTTGTATTATATATCTAGATGCAATGATAGAAACAGCAATATACCAGTTGGGCGGCACACTATGCTAAGCACAGATTTTTGCTTATGTGTTTTAAGCCATGCCCCTAATTACATCGGCCACGCCCCTCTGAGAGACCCCCCAGTTTTTCATTCCACTTAAAGCCCTGATTCCAGCTAATTGTACTCCACTTTATACACTAATGGTGAATAATCTGACATTGTTCACTATTAGTGTAATGAAAAAATGACAGAAAACAAGGAGAGCTGAGCCCCAACCGATGCCCGTAAAGCTGCTGCTGTGTTCCTGGCATTCTTTTTGCCACCTCTGAGGCCAAGGGTCTTGGTGAGGAGGGGGAGGGCTCGGCGCTGTTGAGTTCAAGCTCAACTCTCCCTGTACAGCTCAGAGCGCCCCTGCCACAGCTCTCTCTCTGTCTCTGCCAGGGCTGGACTGGCCGTAGCGGGCACTGGGCATTTTCCCAGTGGGTCACCAGGGTGGGGGCTGGTTTTGGACCCCTGGGGGGCCATTTTTCTTACCGGGGGCCGGCTTTGCAGCAATATCGGCTGCCTGTAACAAAAGCAGCTGCAGTGTTTTCCACACGCACCCAACACCCCCTGCCCCCCGCGTCCGGCCCGCCTCAATTCCCAGGGCCGGTTTGCATTCCCAGTCCAGCCCTGTTCTCTGCACACCTTAGAGCAGGGCACCTTATCACATTTTCTCAGAGGAGGCACAACCCCCTCCCTGCACAGCTTGGGGTACTTAGGTCCCAGCACATAGCTCTCTTTATTCACGCACGTCTTAGAAGATTGACCTCTGCCTCGGGAGCTGTGTGAGCTCAGCTCTCTCTTTTCCTCCACTGCTGTGAGCAGGGCTCCCTCACTCTAGTCCTTAGTGTACAGACCTCTGTACTCCTGCACAGCTCTGAACATGGAAATGTGTCGCACGAGCTGTGCAGGCACAGCCCCCTCTTCCTCCATCTGTGCACACTCGGGGGTTCCTGCGTTCAGCTCACTTATCCCTGTACAGCTCGGACTGAAGCACCAGGAGCACAGCTCTCTGTATCCCTGCAAAGCTCAAAGCTGGGCATCCTTCCTCATTATCTCTGTGCATGTACAACCTCATCCCTGCACATCTCTCAGCTCTTGAGCCTCAGCTCATCCATCCGGGGCTATAGAGATCACAGCTCTCTCCCCACAGCTTGGAGCACGACTCTCCCACAGGAGGCCTGAGTGCACTACAGTGCACGACGCCCTCTCATTATGGCTTCTATCCAATCCTTGCCTTTTGTGTGAAAGCCTAGTGTGTGTGAAAGGTTGCTATGCACTGGCGTAGCAAGGGGGGGGCGGAGGGGGCGGTACGAGATTTCGGGGCGGCAGGTAAATTTATCGCCAGCACCCCCCCCCCCCCCCTGTTCTTAGGCGCTCGGCGGCGGCGGCAAAAGGCAGGGACCGCCACGGGCGGCAGAGTGCCTAGCTACGCCACTGTTGCTATGGCCTAAGTTTTGAGTGCATTTACCTAATTGAACTGACACAGCTATTAGCAGTCTCTATTTTTTGCAGTTTTATATAGCATAAACTCGGCCCAATGGTATTAGGGGTGCTTTACATGAGCACCAGTTACATTAAATAAGGTCAGATTGTTATGTTTATTGAGCCAAGATGAGATTAAGTGATTGGTCAGAATCACAGGATGTTGAGCCGACGCCGAGACTCGAACCTGGTGCTCCAGTTCCAAAGCAGGTGGCTCTGGCCCTAGCGCCACATCGTCTCAGGTGAAGTGCAGGGCTGGAAAGAGTGTCCATAATGATATGGAGTGAGGTGGCCACCCTCAGGGTACTGATTTTCCCATCGCTATAGAGCCGGTAGCAGAGGAGGACTCTGTGCCACAAGAGCTGTGCAAGTACAGCTCTTACCGTTCCTATACAGCTCGAAGCTACTGGAGTCCAGCTTTCCTATTGGTGCCCATCTCAGAACTGAGTCCCTAATTTACTATATTTTGACGCACGGCAGCGTAGCAAGCCTTCCTGCTGCGCTGCCGTGCGTCAAAATAAAAGGGCAGGACTGTGTTGTATCTACAAGATACAGCACATTCCTGTCCTTCTCCCCTGCGCTGGTGCCCAAACAGCAGCTGTGCTCCAACTCAGACACCCTTGTATCATGTTGCAAGGGTGCCTACGTTGAGGGGGAAGATTGCTTTTATGCAGGAATGGACACCTTCCTGCACAAAAACAATAATTGATGACATTTTCCTCTTTCTATGTGTGATGCATAATGCAGCACACATAGAAAGAGGAAAGAAACGAGGAGAAATAAAAGCTTTTCTCCTAATTGCGTCACTCCTGTGCCTCCCCTGGGAAGGCGTAGGATTCTGACACATTCCGAGCTTTACAAAACGTTGTAAATCTGTGAATATGTCAGGTTCCATGGATGTTGTGTGGGAACACCCACGGAACTACCCTTTCCCGCAGAGTAATGCGTGAAAGGGGCCCATATACACAAGGCCATGAAAAGTCACGCAGCGTGACTTTAGGTGGCCTTACAAATATGGGCAAGCCCATTGTGCTACCGGGCCGTCAAAAAAGTGACACACTGGTGGCGCAATGGGCTTTTAAATGAGGCCCTCAGCGACTGCCCAACTCGGCGCAAGTCAATCTGCTTATGTAGATGTAGGGGCATGGCTAGGCCTATTGGTGAACACCAACAGCAATCGATCCTTGGGCCCATTGCACAGCTCTCTGCCCTGTGCATTGCTTGTGTCATGGCACTCTGCCATATGATCCCTTGAGAAAGCACTCTCCTTATTGGACTATATTGCCTTCCGGAGCCATTCACTATTTCTGGAGTATACAGACCTGCCAAAACACACATTGCCACCGAATTTCACACAGGGTCATCAAGTGAAGAGCCAATATTGCACAGTGTACTCAGGTAGAAGCTGGAAACCAACCAGAGAGTGGGGGTTTTCGGCTTGTATGATCTACTAGGACCCTGAGACACAGGAGACTGCTTCAGAAGCCTTTGCTTGTGTTTTGGGGAGTGGCTAGAAGTGGGTGCTCGAGGTGGGTGAGCCACTGAAAACACAAGCCAGGCTCGAGCCAGATGCCTGACTCTGGACTAGCTTGAGGTCCTCTCGGACCCTCGAGCCCAAAACAAGCCGAGGTTTTATGTGGCATTTGGCTGACACCTAACAGCCACACTTTCATCTCATGCAGCAAGAATTACTGACATAGCACTAACATTTGATTAAAAAAGGCTAGAGAGAAAGAAAGCCATCTAGTCGCTGAATCAAACAACATAAAACCAGAAAACGTTAGATGGATTGCTACTTCCTCGCTGGACCACGTGTGAGCCTAGGCACATATTTTACCCTCCTTTTGGAACTCCTTCAAATACCCTAGTTCACTATGTGCCTTGTACAAAAGCCTCTTGTGATTCATTTAGCAGACTATAATGCTGCGGTTGCCTATAAGAACCTAGCCCACTTAGGAGAAACAAGACAATTCACATGTCTTTTTGTTCACTAACGGCATTGTTGTGAAGGTGGGGGAAGGCAGAAATGTTTCTAAGTTCAAGTTTAAAAGCTAGCACTATTATTAACAACCTCTTAATGCAGTGATATAATCTGATATACTAAGGTGAAACACTTTTGTATATTAAAAAATTACCATGGCTTAATTTGAGCTGCTGGTTTCCGGTGCTTGGCACCAGCACTTAATTGTCAGCAACAACACTTTTGACAGTCTGACACATGGTGGCGCCATTTGTCTAATTTATAGCCGAGCACAATATTTTTTTGTTAATTCAATATACATTAACAATTACCAATACCTGACGCAAAAGCCATTCTTATAGGTTTGGGAGCCTGGAATAGTCATAACTGTCACACTTGTAGGAGTGTGATGGTTGTAGTTGTGTTGTTGCTGTAATAGGAGGTGCTGGCAGCAGCAATGGGACGAGAAAGTGGAAGTGGCCTCCTGACGAGGGCCCTGGCACTTAATTATTTACAAATTAAGCACTGAGAAATACATAATTTTTAAGAGACTGTAACATATTTTTTACACTGTGAGTAATGTTTAAAAGAATAACAGCCGGGGCTCAGAGGTTTGCTCTGAAGCCTGCGGTCAGTGCTATTGAATGTTTGCAGCCTGCGGTCAGTGCTATTGAATGTTTTCATGACGGAAACCAAGGCTGCACAGCCTTTACTTCACCTCATGTCTCTTTAATGCACCACGGACACTCCCTGTCCCTCTATCTCACTCTTGCAGGTTTCTTTGTCACTGTTTTTTCTGTCTTTCTCTTCCTACTTTTTTTTCCTTCTGTGTTTTAACCTTTTGTGCTCTGGTTGAACGTGTGATGAGGAAAAAGATGTGCCGGCCCCCAAAAATGAGTGCTGGTGAGCCCCACCTGCAACCACCGGGTCAAATTAATCACTGTTTCAATATGACTTCGTTGCATGATTTTCCTGTCTAATATTTTCATGGCTCGGCTCATGCATGGACCCTTAGAGGCAAGCCAGGTCATTACCTTGGCCCTGGCTCAGATCTGGCTCAGGTTCCACCTCTAGTGGGTGCTGAGGCAGTGTTCAGCACAAACCCTACACCAGAGGTCTTCAAACTTTCGGATGCCGAGACCCCCCCTGTCAACATTTTCGGGCGTAAGGACCCCCTCCTGACAAAAATGTCTAAACCTGTAGGCAGAGCTACTGGAATTATGAGGCAGGTGAGGACCAAATTATGCGGCAGGCTTGACTAAATTGTGTGGGAAGAAAATGTAAATAATGTTATGTGATGCCACGTATTTTGGGATAGCATTGCTTCATTATTTTGACATTTTTTACACACAGTAACACTGAGGAAAGATTTCACCCCATCAGTACCAGTTTATAACCAAAATACAGCAATTAACATCAGAAAGATGTCTAGTCAACCTTTGTGAAGGGCCTTTCACTCCGCAGGAATACGTGCTGCCACATTAGAATTCACCTGGCCCTGGCTGGGAGCAGCAGGGGTTCCTTCAAAACCCTGGCGGTCTTGTGCAGAGTTAAGCAGTTTACCCATGCCGCTTTCCTCTCACCCCCTCCCTTCCATCCCTCTCTCCTCTCCCAACCCTGGATCCCTCTCTCACTTTGCAGGCCATTTTCTTTCACCCCTTTTTACAACTTTTGAACTCTCCCCATTCAACCTCTCACTTCACCTTTAATTACCTCTTGCAATTCTGTCTTTTCACTGCCCTTATCTCTAACAGTCTCTCGCATTTATCTCATGGCCTCTCTGGCCCAGTCACCTCCCGCGCCCCTCAGCACTTCTCATTCACCTCAAGTCTCTCCATTCAAATTTTTGTCTATTTGTATCTTACACCTCTCCAGTCCCCCCATTCATCTTTCACATCTCCCCTTTGTTCTTCCACACCTTCTTGAACCAACGTCCCTCTCCCCTGTTACCTCAGCACCAGTGCCTAATTTGAGCAGGTGGTTTCCGGTGCTCTGCACTGGCACCTAATTGTGCACACTGGCACTATGACAGTCTTCCACATGGTGGCTCTGTCTGTGTAATTTAGAGATGAGCAGAACAACTGTTTATTAATTCAATATACATTAAAAATGATAAACTCCTGACACCTATGCCATTCTTGTAGCTTTAGGGGCTTGAAATAGTCTGAATAGTCACACTTGTACAAGTGTTATGGTTGGTAGTTGCATAGGTATTGTCATTGGCTGCGCAGGCAAGGCAATGGGTGGGTGGTTAAAGTTACAGTGGCCTACTGGTGAGGGCCCTGGCACATGTTTTATTACAAATTAATCACTGCTCAGCATCCACCCCAGTACTCCCTCTCTTCCCCTATCGCTGCTGTCCCTCACCCATGTCGCATCAAATTATCTTTTTAGGTCACAGATCATCTCTCAGCTATCTTCTCTCACAGTTTAACAGTAGCCCTCACCTTTCGCTCACACTCACTTCTTGCGTGTCCGCAGTTCCGTTCGGCACTACACATTTCTCTTCTCATCCCTGACCTCTTCAATCGAATTCTCTCACTCCCTTGCTGTCCTCTCTCATCCTCTCCTCACCGAGCATACGGGTGGGACCCGTAAGCTCCTCTTGGCCTGTGCCACTCTGCTTATTGTTCCCTAATTCAGGAAGGCATGAATTGTCTGTCTCGCTGTTTTGGAGCAGGCCGCGCAGTTATGGAACTTGAACCCTTCTTTGCTTCGCTCCACCAAGAATCTATTATCCTTTAGGAAGATATAAAACCCTGGTTCTATGCTCTGTAGGTTACCCCATTTGACTGGTTCTCCCTCTCCTTCTGTGTGTTTCTCATTTGCCTTCAGGCAGCAGATGGTTATTAGCCCCAGGACACCTTTTGGTAACAGTAGCGCACTACAAATGTAAATAATAATAGGCAGAAGCAGGGGAGCCACTAGTCTCAAACTTCAGGGGGGGGTGGAGCGGGCTAACACTTGTCGCACATGGTGCAACAGTCTTTTTTGGTGCCCCCCTCCCCTCCCCCCCCGTTTCCTCCTTCTCCATGAATTCCCTCAGTACCACTCACCAACAATGCACCTCATCTTTCTATAGCACCTTTCTGACAAACATTTCATTTTTTTATAGCGCTACTCATAGTTTACTCACACTCAGTTCTGTGATCTGCATGGTACATGTTCTTTGTAGCAGGCATATTAACCCTCTGCGC
This sequence comes from Calotriton arnoldi, assembly GCA_963921515.1. Lineage (NCBI taxonomy): Eukaryota > Metazoa > Chordata > Amphibia > Caudata > Salamandridae > Calotriton > Calotriton arnoldi. The sequence goes on from CAWUFW010017088.1 coordinate 178,416, forward strand.
TGTGTGGGTGGCAGAAGTGCCCATGTGAGTGCACGGTGAGCGATGCAACAGTGTGAGAGTAGGGTAAGAGGAGTGACTGCAGGGTGAGTGAGGTGACCATATGAATTTGGGTGCGGATGTAAGTGCAGAGTGGGACGAATTAATGCATGGTTAGTGATGGGCTTGCAGATTGCAGATTGATCAGATTGCAGATTGCAGATTGAGCAGTGAGGGGGACAGGTGAGTGAGGTGTCACATGAGTGCAGGGTGAGTAGTGTGCTCCTGTGACTGCAGGGTGAGGTATAGGGTGAACAGCGCAAGTGCATTGTGAGTGCAGAGTGATCACTGTGAGTCCAGGGTGTGCGGGTGAATGGTATGAGTGCATGGTGATCAGTGTGAGTGCATTGTGATCGCTGTGAGTGCAGGATGAGCGTGAAAGTGAAGGGCGAGAATGAGGAGTGAGTTGTCTGAATGCAGGGTGCATTCCCAGAAACTTGAAGTAACTCAGCATGTTATTGACGGCGGCGTAGGGTTTAAGATATAAGTTAAACTATTGCTATTATGGCATTATTCAGGGATCGAGGGTGAGGAAATAAATAATGTGCTGATCCTGCAACAAACTTCCAGTCCTATGGTTAGGGTTGCCAGCTCATTATTTTGATGGCCCAGACGGTACAAAAATAAGCAGTCACCTAAAGCTGTATTTTCAGCACTTATCTGTAGATACTTAGAACAGCAAATATAATTAGAAAGCACTTTTAATTGTGTTCTAGGGCTGCCTCAATGATCCATGACTGATAATTAAAGAGAACAAAGACAGAAAAGTCACATAACGAATGAATACATACTTTTTTATTTATAACTCTATTTAGTGACAAGAGGAGGTCTTTGCAGGCTCTTTAAACAACACACGGTAGGCATTTTTCTTTTGGCAAACCTACTTTATATTCCTTTTCATGAAATGCATTCTCACACTACAGCAGTAAATGTAAAATACAAATCTAAGGAATAGGCAGAGTGGGGGCCCAGGGGGTACTGGAACCAGAAAAAAAACTAAGCCTCGGTAACCAGTTTACAAAGGCATGTAAATATGCAAATGGTCTTTAAAGACCTGTGAAAAACTCGGGCGTGCCGGAGATAAGACTCCAGACACTACCCAGCCGAGCCCACAGCAGCTCGAGCTGCACTGCAGCAGCCCGGGCTGAGACCCACGACGGGGGAGGAGGGGGGTTGAAGCCCTTGTAGTCCTATGGGCCTGGGCAGAAGTGTGACTGGGAATGCGCGACCCCCTTTGTATCACTCCACGGCCCCCCTGGGGGTCGCGCCCCACAGTTTGAAGACCCCTGCCCTACACCCTCTCTCTGGCCCTGCCTATATAAAATTTCTTAGGCAGTGAGTGGCCTTGCCCCTTCACTAGGCCTTGCCCCCTCCCTGGCCACTCAAACTAGGCTATTGCACTCTGTAAATTCTATTTACAGCTTAGCAAGTCTGAGTTTATATAAAGTATCCCAGAAACCACCTGTTATGTTCACAGGGAACAACATCAAAAAAAGTGAGAGAAATACTGTCTCTATAATCTTTTTTTTTATGTGAGCACAAAAGAGGCCACAGATAAAAGTGATGGTGCCGAGGGCAATGCTGGAGAGTGTGTCAGCTGAAGTGTGTCTGTGTGGAAGCTGAATATATGTAAATTCACAATAATATCAACCATCCAGCAGAGAGACGACAATCCAGTGCAATCTCCTGGTAAAGTGCCAAAAACTCCCATGGGTGCTTTGACGCAAAAGCCAAGGCAGATACCCAAACAAATGGGCCTTCTCTGTTTTTTTTATACAAAAAGGTGGCTGTACACTTTACACATCTTCCGGGTCCACAATGAAGTGGCAGAGGCCGAGAAAGACTGGACTGTCTTAGGTGACACTATAAGTTGTTTCCTTGATGATCTCAAAGCTCTTTTGGGACAGTCCATCGTGAAACTCTGCTTCATCTTACCAGGAGCGGTCACTTATAGCACTGTATGACCCTCATTAGTTAGGCGGAATGGGGTATGATATTTCCCACATGTGGTAAATGCAATTACCTCCTCGTAAGTCTTCCTCACCACATGATCAACGAAGTGAGCTTCAGCTCCACACCAGAACCCTCCAAAGCAAAAGTTAGCCTCCCATGCCTCCCATCACTTCCCAACATGGCCGACATATATCACCCTTGACCTCTATAAGAGGAGGGGTGGCCCAACACCCAGCCTGATGACCTACCAAGCCCAAACATGAAGCCGATAGCACCACAGGGAGGGAGGGATGGGAACTCATGTGGCGAGGAAGACAATACTCGGAGTAATGAAGATTACCGGTAAGTAACCGGGGCATTACCTCGGTGTGAGATTTTTACCAACTGTAGTAAATGTGTCCTATTCCAAGTGTTTAACTTGCAAACAAGGCATAACATGTGGAATCAGTATTTAACATACTGAATTCTTCACATTTAGATTTTTGCAGATTTATATAGCGCAAATTCGACCCAAAGGTATTGAAACCTTTACATGAGCACCAGTTGCTTTACACAAGGACACATTCAAGTTTTTTTTGGTAGGCATGGGGAGTTTAAGTGATTGTGCCCAGAACCACAGGATGCTGAGCCGACACAGAGGCTCGAACCTGGTTCCCCAGCTCCAAAGTCGGCAGCTCTGGCGGTAAGGCCACATCCTCTCCCCAGATATGACCTACCGGGATCTTTCAGGGGAAAACTGAGAGGGTGTGATAATTATCACACAACTTGTAATTCTGAGCACTGTGCAAACCAGTGTTTGATTTGAATTTAGCTCGCACTTGTAATTAGGACTTATGTCTTAGGCTAAGCATCTGAAATTGATTTGTGCAACCACCGGAGGTCAATGTAAATTCTGTAGTACAGTGGTGCTATAGGCTGTCTTAGACAGGTAATATACTGCTTTTATTGTAGAGCTCTTGGTGGTCCCTGCCAGAAGAGCAATTCTATAATCGGTGTTTGAGCAGCTCAGGGATCTAGCATCAGCTGATGGTGCTTCTTGTGACAGAAGATGTCTCAATAGTTGAAGATGAATATTGGAGGAGCCGATAACCTGATTAATCTATCTACATGTTGAGAGACATTCATCGATGACAACCGCACATCTTCAATCACTCTATAACTTTAATATCATCTTTCTCTCACTGTAACACAGCAATGCGCAGCACCACAGGTGTGTTTCCAGTGATCCACTCCAAAGAGCAACAAGTATTGGCAAAGCCAATAGGTCCCGTCTTGATAATATGCGAGGCAAGCTATTGGCTTTGCCAATGGTTGTTTGTATAGCATTGTTAAAAAAAGAGTAAAAGAAAAAAAAACATATCAAAATACAGGTGGAAAAGCAAATGCATATTGATTTCAATATTCTCAATCTTTGTTAGTGGCATGCTTTAGTTTTCAAATACTTTTCACTCTGAACAGAATTGAAAAAGAATAAGGAAATGTCAGAATGTAAACAAAAACACTTGCAGAGGCCTAATTTACTTTTCACATGGCTCAGAACTTAAACATTTGCTCCAGCCATTTACTCCTCAGCAGTAGCCCCAGGAGCAGGTTTATGGGTGTGCAGGAAAAGAGACATCTTCTTTTCAACCATGCTAAGTACACCTTTTGCATCAAATGCCAGCTCAGTTAAAACAGCAGCCAGCCTCACCCTCAGTACTATAAAAGCCTCTGTGTGCCGGGCACTGTGCTTTCAAGCAATATGTGGAATGCAGGAGATTATTATTATTATTATTATTAAATTTATAAGGCGCAACAGCTACCCAAAAAGGGTTTCCCGGCGCCGACAAAGACTAGAGGAAGAGGTGTCAGCTTAAATTAGCTACTGGTTAAAAAGCCAGGTCTTGAGAGCTTTACGAAATTGTGTATAGACCGTTTCATTCCGGATAGTTAAGGGAAGTGCGTTCCATAATAAGGGACCAAGATATAAACTAAGAGATAAACTAAAAACAGCCATTAAAGTCTACTTTTTAGCCACACTAAGGAAAAATATACCTGTTTCTTTTATTTTGCAGACAAGCTCGGGCAACGTTGAGAGCCTAGGACGGGTATTTGGAGGGGAAGCAGCACACAGGGAGACAGCAAGAAAAAACATGCACTCTCATGAGGTGTTCAATGGAAAAGAAAATAGTAGTTCCCTTAATCTGAAAAGTGAAAGGATACACATCCAGTCAAAAGGATTGTAAGGAAACTATGCTCTAGGAGAGGGAAAAATATAACAAGAGAAAGGCAAGCTGTCGAAAAAGAAGCAAGCAAATGACAGTGACAAGATAGCCAAACAATGGTAAGCAATGGGCTGGCACAAAGCGCACTGCAAGATTTCGGTATGGTCAGGAAGAGGTTTTCAACAACACTCAGCTAAAAGCTATCTGTAGGCGAGATCTAAAACTCAGTATTAGCAGCTATTAAACTCAGCCTGTACTAATTGATCCGCTCGGTGACTGAGCACAACTCTTCCTCTTTTGATCCATCCACATTAGGATTATTTGACAGCTGAAATACTACTTGGGAGTCAACAACATAGTTCTGGAAACTGAGATCCAGGTCAACCAGTAGATGTGTAGGGCTGATCATAAATAATACAAAACTTTAAAAGGCTGGACAAACATGAATCTAGCAGTACTCCACTTTGAACAGTCACTATTTCCGCTGACTTCTTTATGTTTAAAAGCTTTATTTGAAAATAACAAGAAATACAGAAGGCCAGCTATACAGATAAAGGCATCTTAAAAGAGAAATATAACAAGAAAATGGCTAGTACAAGAACCAAAAAGAAAGCTGTTTAAATTTTTTTTTTTTTTTTAAGGAATGGGGAAGGGAGGGGAGAGAGGGGGGTGAACCTCTTACAAATTGGTAAAATAGGACAAAGCAAATCTACAAAGGAATGCGAGCGATAATTATAATATAATCAATAAATACAATAAGCCAACAAAGATAGATAGAAAAAGAACAGAGAAAATAAACGTTCAAGGAGGTTTAAAATTTTCAGAATTTAAACGAGAGTTATCTGTTAGCACTGGCTTATCTAAATAAGTAGTAAGTGGCAACCAGAAAAGGTCTCTATTAACCATTGGTTTACAGGAGGAGGCGAAAGCAATATCAAGTCGATGAAAATGGCAGAGACGATTCCACCAGTGTTGAATAGAAAGTTTTGTAAGGTTTTTCCAATTAAGAGTTATGTGCTGAAAAGCTAAAGCTAACATAAGATCAAAAAGACCCTGTTGGTGGGAGGGAAAATCTAGGGAATCAGAGAGACTACCAGAAAAAGAAGAGGAGTAGAGTAAGGAATGGAAATATTAAACAAGCAAGAAATATAGGACCAGATTTTCCCCCAAAAGTTAGAAACCGAAGAACAGAGGAAGAGAAGGTGTATAAGATCAGCATTAGAAGAACCACAGGTCCAACAATTTGTAATCGTAGAATGGGAAAACCTAGCTATAGAGGAAGGAGTAAAATATAGTTTATGGTAGAGAAAAAACATAGATTGGGTGAGAGAAGTAGAACGAGAAATTTTTAGAGAACGGGACCATAGTTTGTCCCAGAAAGAGATGGACCATTCACATCCCAGGTCAGATTCCCATGAAAGTTCCAATTTGGTTTTATTACGTTCTGGATCAGGAGCTGAGAAATGTTTATAAATGAGAGAAGCTTTGGGTAGAGAGAGAAGAATCTTGAGAAGAGAATTTTGGACAGAGGGAAGAGGAGAAGAAGGAAGAGAGTAGAAATTATCAAGAATGACCGTCATTAGAACAGTGAATTTCTGTAGGAAAGAGCGGGGACAATGAAAGATAGCTTGAAATTGGGGAAATGAGCATGGAGACAAGCCATCAAAAAGGTTGTTAACCGAAATTATACCCTTTAATCTCCAGGATTTCCAAAAGATGGTTCTGTTATTAATAGTAATAAGGGAGTTATGCCAAATTGGAGAGTTTAAAAAGGATTCCCTAGAGACAGATTTTGGATGAGTCAAAGGCATCAATAGAGAACAAGTGTGTTTAAACAAGGGGAGAGAAGTATGAGGGGATTTGGCCGAGAAGGCTAGAACTTCCTTTAAAGAGAAGGGTAATAGTAAAGCTCGTTCAATGGCAAGCCATAAGGGGGTGAAAGGGGAAGACTCAGGAAGAAGTCATTTCGAGGCCTGACGTAGGGAGAATGATTTATGATATAAGCGGAAGTCAGGAAAGTTCACACCCCCGTTAGATTTTGGCTTGTGAAGAAAAGATAAGGAAATCCTGGCCTTTTTGTTTTTCCAAAGAAATTTAGAGAGACAAGAATCAATCCTTTGAAAATAACAGGCAGGAATATGAACAGGAAGCATGGAAAGAGCATAAATCAAAATAGGGGTAACCATCATCTTAATGGAATCTAATCGGCCCCACCATGAAAGAAAGAGGGGGTTCCATGAGGAGAGTAATTTGTCAATCCGAGATAGGGCCGCAGTCATATTTAATTTAATAGAAGAGGCGATGGAATTAGAGAACCACATACCTAGATATTTGATTTTAGATCTATTCCATGCAAAGCCGGTAGAAGAAAAGGAATGTGGAAGACAGAATTTGGTAAGAGGGAGGATCTCTGTTTTATCTGAATTGATTTTATAACCAGAAACAAGGGAGAAAGAAGTAATTTCATGTAATAAAGAAGGAATAGAGACTTCGGGGTCAGAAATAAAAAGTAGAATGTCATCCGCGTACGCGGAGATCTTTAAATGTTGTTCGCCATAAGAAAAACCAGATATAGAATCATTATTACGAATTGAGGATAAAAAGGGCTCAAGAGCTAAGACAAAGAGAAGGGGTGAAACAGGGCATCCTTGACGGACTCCACGCTGAAGGGGAAAATAGGATGAGACACGGCCATTGACTAACACCGAGGCCCTGGGAGCAGAATACAATAAAGAAATAAGTGAAATTAACTTAGGACCAAAACCATGCCACTTCAAAGAAGCAAATAAAAAGGACCAGTCTACTCTATCGAATGCTTTTTCAGCATCAACAGAAATGGCAGCTAAGGAGGTGGAAAGGGAGGGAATCTTGTTTAAAACATTAAAAAAGAGACGAGAATTATCCGAAGTTAATCTACCCTTAACAAACCCGCATTGCTCTTTACCAACCAAATGCGGCATAAGAGGGTCTAAACGTAAAGCAAGTGTTTTAGCGAACAGTTTATAATCTACATTGACCAGGGAAATCGGGCGATAGTTTTTACAGAGCATAGGATCTCGGCCTTCTTTATGTATGAGGCATATCGTGGCTTCCTGAAAAGTGCCCTCAGTCCTACCGGAGAGAAAGAATGAGTGGAAAAGATCTAAGAGTCTAGGGAGTAGTAAGTTAGAAAAATGCAAATAAAATTCAACTGAAAAACCATCCGGACCGCGAGTTTTCCCTTTGTTTAAGAGGCTTAAAGCAGTGAATAATTCATTGAGGGATAAGTCTGTTTCGAGATCAGAAAGAGTAAGGTGAGAATTAGACGGAGTTGGAAGATTATCGAGATAAGACTGAATAAGAGAACTGGAAGGAGGAGACTCTGGGGTTTACAAATCTTTGTAAAAAAGCTTAAATTCATTGAGAATGTCCTGATCTTTATGAATAAGAGAGCCATCTGAAGAATAAATAGAGTCGATCAGAGTGCGGTCCTTACGGATTTTGAGATAGTTCGCTAGACGTTTTCCTACTTTATTACGACCCCCGTAATAGCGAGCGCTACTACGGAGAAGTATTGAAGATGCATTGTCAGTCGTAGTTTTGTTAAAGGTTAATTTGGCACGGATCAGATCCGGTAAGACTGAGTCCGCCGAAGAAGTATAAAACGTATGTTCTAAGGCTTTAATATGCGCTAGGGTAGCTTTATGTTGTTGAAGAAAGCGTTTCTTTTTTTTGGAAACAAAATCTATGATAAAACCCCTCGTTGCAGCCTTGAAGGAATCCCATAATATATGAAGGGAGAAGGTTGGGTCATTAGTCAGGTCAAAGAATTCATTAGCGAAAGCGATGAAAGAGGAAGAGAAAAGAGGGTCAAGAAGAAGAGAATTGTTAAAACGCCAGCGGGAGGACCTGGGATGTGGAGGGAGCAAGTCAAGGTCACTTATGATTGGGGCATGATCAGAGATGACAATAGGTTCAATAGAGGAAGATAACAAGTTTTGAGAGAGAGATTGAGAGAGAAAAATATAATCTAAACGAGAGAGGGAATTGTGAGGGGAGAGAAAAAGAGAAGTCAAGAGTATCAGGGTGAGAAAGTCTCCAAGAGTCAACAAGGTGTGATTGAGATATAGTATCAAGAAAGTGTCTATGAGTTTTATGGGGAATGAAGCGAACCTGAGATTTACGGTCAAGAAAGGGATCAACAACTTGATTGCAGTCACCTCCTAGTATGAAGTAATCATCTCTAAACTGAACACATTTCTGCGTAATAACAGGCCAAAAGGAACAATCAGGATGAGTAGGACCATAAACATTGAATACGGTTAAAGAAATGTTATTAATTAACAGCTTAGCTAACAACCATCTTCCTTCTGCATCAGTCTCTTGCAAAATAACTTTACAATTCAACTTTTTATGACATAAAATTATAACACAGTTTTTCTTATTAGAAGAAGGAGAGGATAAAACTGAACCCACCCAACCTTTTTTTAATTTTAGCGCCTCAGAGTCTGTAAGGTGGGTCTCTTGTAAAAGGACCAAATCAGGGTTATAAGAGGCAAGATGGGATAGTATTCTCTGCCTCTTAATTGGATTAATAAAACCTTTCACATTCCAAGAAATAACTCTGAATGCAAAATCATCAACAATACATAAAGAACAAAATATGTAATAATAAAAAGATGAAGTAAGAGATAAAGATAGAGATTTTCACATTCCATGAAACAACCTTGAATGGAAGAGAACAAGTTAATTTTAAGAAACATATAATAAACATCAGAGTGGAGAGAGAAAAGGAAATGTAAGAAAAAAGAGTTATGAAATGACATATCAAATGCGAATTGAAAGAGAGAGAAAGGATAAGAAGGGGAGGAAAGAAGGAAAAGGAATAAGTAAGATAGAAGGAGAAGACAGTACATGTCATACAAAGAATGACGACTGAAAAACATACCTAAAAGGAAACACAGAGTAACTGGGACCGACGACGAACCACAAAGGCGGCGTACCCAAACAGGGGAGACGAACCACGTCGGGACGTCAACAAGGAAGGCGAGGTTATGGAATGAATATGAAGGGGGTCCAAACGGTCTGTGAGAAAGATGAGAGTAAGAAACATAACATGAACAGTTACAACAGATAAAATCACAAAAAACATTACCTGCAAAAGAAGTGGTTAGTGAGGGTTAAAACGAATTAAACTGCATCATGGAAAATCAGCGCAATTACAAGAATAAAAGTCACAATGAGGAGGAAGGACCAGCAGTGTCCATGGTAGTCGAGGAGTGTGAATGAAAAAATTCCTAAGATCCGCAGGATCTTCAAAAGTGGAAGTGTTATTTTGAAAAGTCACTTTGAATAAGCATGGATGGAACAAACCATATCGAGCTCCCATAGAACGTAAAGCTGGTCTAAGATCCAGAAATTCTTTCCTACGTTTAGCAGTTACTGTTGAAACATCTTGAGATATGAATAATTTAGCTCCAGACCATATTAGTTGCTTCTTGAGTTTGGCCGCATTTAGAACAAGAGAAAGGTCCGTGAATTGCAAAAAAAGAAGGATCACGCCGCGAGGTTTTGAAGGAGCAGTTGTGGAAGAAAGGCGAGGGCCCAACCTATGAGCACGTTGGATATTTAAAGAAGATGAAGCAGGGAGATCCAGAAGTTTCGGAAGAAAGGAGGTGAAAAAGGTCGATACCCTCAGGAAGACCATACAGGCGTAGATTATTGCGCCTGTTTCTGTTTTCAAGGTCTTCAGCAGATTTCTTCAAGAGAGCCACCTCCCTCTCCAAAGAAGAAACTTTTGTAGAAGTATCTTGAAGATCACTCACGTGCTGTTCAACCGTGGAGAGCCTGGAATCCAACGTAAACCATTTAGTGTCCAGAACCTGAAGGCGTGAGTTGGTTTCCTCTATAAATGGGCATAAGGCACGTATTTCTTCAAGAATTATGTCCAACGACACAGGAGAAGTAGGTTTAGGCGGAGAGGGGGGGGTCCTGTTTAAGTCTTTTATTAGCAGAGGAAGGTGAATTCAGCTTTGACGACACAATGGAAGCAGAAGCTGCTCTAGAGGAGTTAGAGTGAGCCATATCAGGAGGATTATGCAAGTCCCCCATAGAGGGTGTCAAAGGAGCAGAGTGCGTCACAGGCAGTCCAGTAGTAGATTTTTTGCTCGAGTGTAGTAGCTGTTTAGATCTGCCCATTAAACCAAGAGAAGAATAGAAGCAACGATGAGGGAGTAAATAAATAGTAAATACTCCTGTTGATATGAGAAATGAAAAAATAAAATAAAATAAAAAATAAAATAACTTGCGGCGTGAAGCAAAAAAGGAAGCTGGAGCAAGAATCACAAATTAAGATACGTAGGAAGTATGTATCTATGAGCAAACACAGTACCTTATAAATGAAGCATGGCTGACAGGAAAGCTCCCGTCAGAAGTGAAGACAAAATGGCGGCCAGAATGCAGGAGAAGTATTGCAGGTTTTCCTACATGGCAGAAAGCAGAAAAACGGGTCCAAAAGAAGCCACATGATGAGCAATTGTTCCGCTGCAAAAGCCTTCCTTCGGCAATATAAAAGCAGCGCTGAAACTGCTGAAATCCCCGGCGGCCTCCCGACGTAGCGCGGAGCTCTGAGCTCAGGCGGCCATCTTAGAAGGTGCCGCGCGCGCGTCCCCCATTTCCGCTGACTTCTAACCCACTATAACTCTCACTTTCTGGTATGATACAATTCATTCTGTGTGTTGCCAGAGATGAGGTTCACTCAGGGCCGGCTCCTCCATAATGGCGGAGTAGCATCGCCCCACTGAGTCAATCAGTGGAAAATGAAGTGATAATATAACAATATTATCATTTTTATTTCCACTGACTGAGCCAGGCAGTCTTGGTCAGTGGCGGGGCATTGCAGGGAAGAGGGGGTAGTGTGCACTGTAAAGTGCACATGTCGGATTGATGGGCCATCTTAGGCCAGCCAAACAGACATGCGCACTTAGGTTTCTCCAACCGGGGCTGTATTCCACTGCCGGGTTGGAGAAACGCCACAGGCACTAAGGCACTGTCTGAGCGGCAAACGAGGCAGCTCAGACCAATCCTGGCGGTGCTCTTATGCTATGAGAGCAGCGTCTGGATTGGGTCGGGAGCCTGTGCTGGTGTCCCAGGGACTGCTGGGACACCATCAGGCGTGAAGAGACGCACCAACGTGTCAGCGGCAGGACAGGTATGTTTTAAAAAAATGATATCTCCCTTACCTCCTCCCCTCTCCCCCCAGAGCTTTGTGGCAGCCGCCACTGGGTTCAAACCTCACTAAGGTTTGAATGCAGCAGATACAAAGTTAATGTCAGACACCGCACAGCCTGTGCTTTCTCAGAGATCAACTGAAAACCAGCCAGGGTGGAAAATGCTGAGAGGAGAAATTGAAAGCCTTTGGAATCGCATGCAAGGATTCAGTTTACCAACAGCCAACAGTACTGACTGGGCACAGGAATGGTCCATATCGAATGGAGCAGGGGCACGGGGACCAAACTTGTCTCCCAGCCAACAAAGAAGAGTTCCCTTAGCCACTGAAATTTACCACTTTCAGTACCTTTCGCTGGCACCAAGCTCTATCATTCTAAGCTCTGAAAAAGGGTGCACATGCCTTATTGTTAGAGCTCGTCTATTTATTTATTTGTTTGTTTTTTAATGTTTCTTTTTCTCCACCTAGCAGTGAAAAGAAAGTTCTACTGAGGGCAAGATTTCTGCTAATTAAGTCGGCCTCATGATGCTGTGCTCCATCCAAGCACTCTGTAATAATACTTTTTGTGCCAGTGTTTGCCGGTGGTGGGCGCTGGTACTCATTTTTGGAGCTCAGGGCGATTTTTATTATCATCGCATTCTAGTCCAAAAAACAGAGCAAAAGGCAAAAAAGGAAGAAAAAAGATGAAAAGGGTGATAAAAAACAACGACAAAGGGAAAATGCAGGGATGACAAAAAACACACAGCAGTGAAAGAAAGATGCAAGGAGTGGAATCAAGAATAGGCATCTTTGGTATTTGGCATCTGGCAACCCCTGCATTTGGCAGTGCTGGAGGCAGGCTCCTAAGGAAAACTTTGGCCCCCTGCACTAAGTTATTTCACAGAGAAAGTAATGGTGGCAAGCGTCAGTTTTCCTTAGGACTTTGGTACCAGAGAAGGAATGTAAGGCCCCCCTGCAGAACGTTGCAAGGCTGATCTCTTCATTGCCGAGCCCACAGCAGGGGCTACAAAGTTCTACATTTGGCACCTGAGTATCAAACATAACCCATCAAAGATTTAGGGGCATATTTACAAGCCCCTATCGCCACCACAATGTCACTTTGCAGGCCGCTGTAGTGGCGATATAGGCTTCGCCTTGTTCACAAGGCAGCGTTAAGCCACTTAACGTGGCTTAACGCTGCCTTGTAAATAAGACCACCTTTCACGCTGTGCTTAGCGTGATAGGGGCGGGCAATGGGTGTTGCGGCGGGCGTTCCTCCGTAAAACCCATTGATTTTGGTGCTGCCCCATATATACAAGGGCAGCATAAATATGAGGCAGTGCCAACATTAAGACCAGGGAAAGCCTGCTCTTCAACAGGTGCAACGAAGAGAAATGTTTAATTTCTCCTTGTTTTTGCTGTTTCTATGTGTGCTGCATTGTGCAGCACACATAACAACAGCAAATGGCCATTGATTGTTTATGTGCACACAAACAATCTATAAAAAAAATTGACGTTTTGCATTAAGCAGCACACATAGAAGTTACAAAACGCCATTTAAAGATTGTTTATGTGCAGGAAGGTGTCCCTTCCTGCACATAAACAATCCTCCCCTCAACGCAGACACCCTTGCACTATGGTGCAAGGGTGCCTGCGTTGGTGCTAGGCTGTTAAATTTAGCGCCAGCACAGGGGGAAACGCAGGGCTGCACCATCTTATTGAAATTATGGTGCAGCCCTGCGTTTCAGAAGTGGCGGAGCACAGCGTTAAGCCAAAGAGGCTAACGCCGCGCTCCGCCACTTCATAGTAAATATGTCCCTTATTTCACTTGCCTTCAATCAATCTGTTGGATAGGCTGTTATTCCTTATACGGAATTGTGTAGCACCTCTCACAAGGAAAGAGCTGCCAGAGCTCTTTGTCCCAGGCCTGCACTCTTTAGGACCCCATTACAAGAAGTATTTGCAAAGAGGGGCCCTATATAATTTTGGGACCTGAGCCCACAAAAGCTTCTGACTTGAGTAGAAGTACGTGATGGCATGGCACGTGCACTCCGAACTGAATCATATCGAAATACAACTTTCAGTAGAAATCCTTTAGAGTATAGGTTGTGAATGGGACAGAGATCCAATAGCAGGAGACAGAGAGAGAGAGTGAGAGAGAGAGAGAGAGAGGGAGAGAGAGAGAGATCTGGGAATATGTATTGATACTGTTAATATAATATTAGGGATCCCTGTGGGAGTCACAGAATATGATGGCAAGGCATTTCATAGATATACAACTTACTCACTCTGCAGCTCGCAGTCTGTCTTCCAAATCAGTTTGCGCCAATGTTTCTGTTTCTATATAATATCCTCTGAAATGAAGCTATTTGGGATCTTGTTAACATCCAGCCCTCTGCCTTTGGGCTCCTGGCTGGTTTCTGCATAACGTTTTCAAATCTAAATATTAATCTTTTAGCAGCTGGCAAGCTTCTGAAAACCAGTAATGATTTCCTCAGTTTTACCCTTGTGGGGACATCAAAAAGTTATCGTTTCTTAAGAACAGTGAGGTTAATTTCTGTCATGAGAACATTTGTTTCTATTACATCAACCTAGAAAGTCAGGATGTAATCACGTTTTACAGGGTGAAAATAATCGCATGCAATAGGGAACACATTGCCAACTACTCAACGAGTTGAGCAGATGGAGAGTGTGAATGTTGAAGGTGACTTGCACAACTGCCAATTTAGTTTTTGCTGTAAATAGATGAGTTGTAAAGCAGGGCAATTTATCGTGGCTTTCTTTATTATTAAAATGTATCCTTTGACTGAAATATGTGCAGCCAGCTCAATTTTTCGACCTTTAGCATAAATGCTTGAGACGTTGTGCTGTTTTCCTCATCAGACTCCAGCACAGGTAGCAAGTCAAAACCCACACAGTCTGGACACAATTGACATTGTGATGTCTAATCAAAGATCATGCAGAGAACTGTGTATCCTCAATGCTTAATTTGTGATGGTGCTTGCCGGTGGTGGGACCGTCACTTATTTCTGGAGACTTAGACAGTTTGTACTGTAATTTTCAGTCCTGACAAATTCAAACTGATGACCTGTCCTACCGTTTTGATATGGTCCCATGCAGAGCAAAGTATTTCCTGCTGGTGGACAAATAGTGGTGATGTTAGAACAATCCCAGCGCTGCCTAAGACCTAGATGCCGGACAGCAGCTAATCACCTTATACATGGACTCAGTACAGCCAAAGAGAGGTCGCGAGGGTGGGTCTGAGGGCCTCATTTACAAGAGCCCTATGCCACTGGAGCATTATTTTTTATGACCCTCCGTGGGCGCAGGCCTCTCATTCAGATCTATGAGGCCACGCAAAGCCACCCTGCGTGGCTTTGCATGGGCTCATAGATATGGAGTAAGGAAAGGCAGCACAAAGCGCTGTGTTGCCTTACTCCACATCAAGGAGGCATTCCATGGGCGTTGCTGTGGGTTTTCCCATTTAACACCCATGGGGTTTGACATATTCCCAGATTTATAACTATCTGTAAACCTGGGAATGCGTCAAAACTGGGCTTCTTCCCACGGGAGGCATACCTAGGAGAAATAACTTTATTTCTCCTCGTTTTTTCTTCTTTCTATGTGTGCTGCATTCTGCAGCACACATGGAAAGAGGAAAATGCCTGTATTGATTGTTTTTGTGAAGGAAGGTGTCCCATCCTGCACAAAAACAATCGTGCCAACAACGCAGACACCCTTGCACCATGGTACACCATGGTGCAAGGGTCCCTGCGATGGTGCTAAGCACCATTTTGTGTGCAGGCAGAGAGAACAGAAATGCGCTGTATTTCATGAATACGGCACATTCCTGCCCTTTCCTTCTGACGTGGGGCAGCGCTGTAAGGAGAGTTCTGGCGCTGCTCTAAGCCAAAAAATAATAAATGAGGCCCTGAGTATTTTGGTCACCAGACTCCACGTGGCCAAGCCTTGAAGTGGAGCAAGACACTGCCCCATTGAAACTTACTGATGCAGTATAGCACAACTAATTCATTGTCCAGCTGGGCTGGTGTTGCCATGGCTAACTCCCTGCCCCAAACTTAGGGCCTCATTTAGTAGTTTTTGATGCAGGGCAGCGCAGCAAGTCACTTTGCTCGCTGCCCAGTGTCAAAAGCAAAGGTATGAGATACGCAAATTCCTGTCCTCTTCCACTGCGCTGTTGCACAAATTGGTGCCTAGAACCAACACAGGCACCCTTGCACCATGGGGCAAGGGTGTCTGCGTTGTTGGCAGGAATGTTTTGTGCAGGAAGCGACATCTTCCTGCACAAAAAAAAATCAATGGAAGTGTTTTCCTCTTTCTATATGTGCTGCAGAATGCGGCACACATAGAAAGAGAAAGAAACGAAGAGAAAAAAACATATTTCTCCTCATTACGCCTCCCCTGGGGAGGCGCACAGTTTTGACACATTCCCAGGTTTATGTGATTTTGGAAATCTGGGAATGTGTCAAAATCCATGGGCATTGCGTGGGAACACCTACCGCAATGCCCATGGCACGCCTCCCTGGCGCAGTGTGAGGCAATGCACCGACTTGTGCTACGTTGCCTTACACCATATCTATGAGGCCATGAAAAGCCACGCACAGTGGGTCTGCATTCTGCGCCACTGGAGCGTCAACAAAAGTGAAGCTCTGGCAGCTCAGGCCTCTTGTAAATGAGGTCCATAGTGCTTCAGCCTGGCCCACTGTTGTGTGGCGCAGGTTGGCTTCTGGTGTGAGAGGCCAACCCCTGCCTGACTGACTGCCACAAAGCAGCCTGCTGAGGGCATAGGATTCCTCACCTACTGGCACAGTTATTTTCCTATTGCACCTATGCAGTAAGTAGGGTGGGAGGGGTGCAGTGGTGGTTCCTGTCAGTAGACAGTGCGGGTGGTGTGGAAGGATAAGGAGCATGGTGCCATGACGTTCCATGCCAGCTTGTGGTGCAGGGAGCTTTTGGCATACAATGGGGGTAGTGCTGGGAGGGCTGGTAATGGCATCACAGATTCCCTTACGCACTCAGAATATAGCTGGAAGTACATTTTGGCTTTACCTGGCATAGTAGTGGCTGAACCCTGATCTAGAGGCCATTCATGCCAACTTTCTGGCTATGCTTGACAAAATGGTGTTCAAACCTTGACTTAATGGTCATGAGTGGCAACATTCTGGCTCTCACTGGCGAAGTAATTCCCCATTCTGGCATATAGGTCTTCCTGACATAACTATGGCTACCCATTGCATGACCGGTTGCACCAGCGGTGGCTGGCATGTACCAAGGGGTGGGGCGGGGTGCACAAAAAAAAATAGACTTACCTTCCTAACTTGCAGTGTGATGTCCTCCTCCCTCGGGTGTCTTTTGGAAGCTCCGGACGCAAGAACTGCACTACCCAATCATGGTGCTGCTCTCACAGCATGAGAGCAGCACCAGGATTGGATAGAGCAGGCTCTCTCAGCGCTCCTAAGAGCGCTGGAGGCCTGTGCTTTCTCTAACCCAGCTGTCTAAGACAGCTAGGTTAGAGAAGTTTAAAAAGTGCATGTCTGGCCTGCTGCCCCAAGACAGCCGGCCATAGAGACATGCACATTTTAAAGCGCACAGCTCCCTGCTACTGCCACTCGGCAGTACTGGCCCCACCCTGCCCTGACTCTTAGTTCGGGATGGGTTGCTGAAAACTTAAATGGTAATAAATAAAGTTTATTACCATTTTATTTTTCAGCTCTGGGGCTTGTGGGGGTGATGCTCAAATGGAGTAGCCGCCCCTGGGTTGCACACTCGACATGGTGTTGAAGAACATTCATTCGTTATTCTGCATATCCCTAGCCCAATGGTAGTCCCTGCCATTAGATGGGCATTTTTGGTATTTGATGATGGTGATATAAGGGCGTGAAAGGTAGAATTTGTCCCTGGGTGGCTGTAGTACATGTGAGTGTATAGTAAAAAACAAAAAAAATAAAAAGTACTGTTAGGGGATCAAAATGACTAAAAGCTGGCATTTCAGGACAAAAATGCCCGAGGAGTAGCAGGATTGCAGGGTGCATAAGTAAGATTATTTATTCAAAATGCATCTGTTGTATTTCACAATAACATATCGGTATTTTCAAAAAGTGTGAGTCTCATGTGTCAAGCAATATGATTGTGTTTCAGAATTATTCATATGAATTGAATTTGAAGCTGATACTTGAGGCGTGTTGCTGATCGTGGTTGCTTGGCATCACTTACGGCCTTGGCAGTTGTTCCATGAGGTGTGTGATGGAACCCCATCATCTAAATTGGAAAAATGTTCTATGATGGTATTACTGATGTCTGTGGCTTGGACGTGAACGATTGCTGTAACCTGTTTGCTTTATTAGACTGTATGTTCTTAGTAACTTTGCAGTAGCATTGGTCCAGGAGCCCTTGGGATTTGTCGAGGACGGTGGCTGTGATATTTATAAACCTTTTTAATTTCCCTCCCAGCTTCTTCCAAAGCCTCCTTTCAAGCAGATTCACAGAATCTACTTGGGAGCAGCATGGTAAAAAAAATGAGTAAAAAAAGATGCCATCTAAATTTCAAAGACTGTTCGGCTGTAGGAAATTGCATAATCATTCTTAACTACATGTTATGCTTAGCGGCCTTCAGCAGGGCTTTAAGTGGGATGAAAAAACTGGGGGGTCTCTCAAAGGGGCGTGGTCAATGTAATTAAGGGCTTGGCTTAAAAACACGTAAGCTAAAAATCTGTGCTTAGCATAGTGTGCCGCCCGACTGGTATTTTGCTGTTTCTGTCATTGCATCCAAATATATGATACAACAAGTAACATCATGCCTACAACAAGTCAGGACTATTGGCTTTGTCAATGGCTGTTAGTTGCATAAGATAAATAAGCAGCAACTATGGCTTGTATATAATATTGAAAAAGCTTCCACTTAAAGCCCTGGTGACACCACGACAATGTTGCTGCTCCTGAGTTTCAAAAAGAGAAGGGAAATCCAGAGAGAAAAGGACTCTCTTTAAAGGATTTCCCTTCCCCTACAACGCTCACCTGGCGTGACGTCATGCCGTAACTTCTCCACTGGTGAGAAGTGAGCAGTGTGAGCACGCGCACATCGATGTGCCTGCTGTCACTGCAGTCTGGAAAAAAATGGACCGCCTGTGCCAGGGCACAAAATAGAGCCCGATAGAGATCCGTTTAGAGGCCCCCTTAAAAAAACTGCCGGTGCTCAGCACCGGTGAGACCCGGCCCACTTAAAGCCCTGGCCTTCAGCCAGTTCCTAGGGGGAAATCCTTGTTTTGGCACAAGGTTTCTAACAACTTTTTGAGGGTGGTAACCTTTGTCTGTCGCACCTGGAAATTATTGGGATATTTCATTAGTAACTCTACAGAACCTTTGGATTTTTAGTCTAGTTATGTCGAAAATGTGCTGTAAATTTCACTATTTGCCACTCTTTTTGTCAATGTTTTCTCAGAGATGAACCCCTTTGTTACCCGCCTTCGCTCGCTCACGTACATGGTCCTATGCAAATCAGGTATTCACATTGGCCACTTTTAATTCACCTGCCACCTCTGCTTTCAGGGTGGTCTGGTGCTAGTACCAAAGTCTGTTGGCAGCACCTCTGGTCACAGTGAGCTTCCAAAATTGATGGTTGTGTCAAACAATGGGGATAAGAGACATTATGTACCAATACATGGTTACAAAATACTGGTTGCAATTTGAGACCAGTATTTTGAGACCTTTAAAGATTTTTAAGTACCAACCTATGTACTACTAGGGCGATTCTCAAAATTCCAAATAACACTGGGATGGAATCCGATTTAACACATGTATATCAATGAGGTAGTTTGCAAATTGACACACAATGCAATTTGTTGCCACCCCTGGGATGGTGGCCTGCTGAGGTAAGTAGACCACCATGTCAGTGACTGCTTTTAAATAAAGCAATCTTTTTTTAAAATGCAGCTCATTTTCCTACAATAAAAACGACATGCGTTAAAAAAAAAAGTTTCACAAACTTTCTTAAAGAATAAGCAGTATTCCCGTGGACTACTGCCTACTCCTAAAAATGTTTTTTTTTTTCAACATTCAGAAAGGGAAAAGAGTCTCTTGAGGACTCCTTCCCAGTAGTTACCACTCCTTTTGTGTAGTTGTGCAAATATTATTGTTTTACGACCGGAGTATGGTTGCAGAGCATTAATACATACCATAAGGAATCGATATTTGGATGGGATGCCCTAAAAACTCCCCTTCTAAATAATGATTAGGTACGGTTTCCTAAACCCATTTAATGATTCAGAAAATCTTTTCTGAGTCATTAAATGGGCATAGTACCTTTGAAATAGGGTTTCTGCATTTGAAAATCCTCTGATTTATTGAAGCAGAGGGGTTGCAAACAGCAGCTTGTTTGTTACCCTTCTTGCCAATTAACAGTGTCTAGGCCTGAACGAATACAACCCATATGATTGATGGCAAGTGCTGACTTAATAGGGACATGCTGCAAAAATATTTCTTCCCGTTCCACCGAAGCTGAGCTTTCCCTGTGCTGAGCCAGCTGGCACTTAATTTTCTAGTTAAGACCACATGTTGTTTTGGACGCCATTGTAATTTTATTAATAACATTATGAGCTTTTTTCTTGGACGTCACAACATTTTCAGCATAATGTTTTTGATTTTACTCCAGCTTCAAATATGGGACTATTGTTGAAAATCTTAAGTATCAATGGTAGGGTATTATTTTTGTGGTGCTAATCGCACCCAGATACTCATTACATATCCACCACTCAAATTACTTTAATATTTTCACTATACTAATTCACCACTAATCCTTTATGGGTTCCGAAGTAGCGTGCTACTGGCCAAAAAAAGTGCTCCAGCACCACATCAAGGGTAGCCAGCACTACATAAATGCAAACCTTTTTTCCCTCTTCTCTCCCTCCACTAGCCTTTTCAATCCAAATAACTAACATATCCACCGCTCAAATTACTTTCATATTTTCACGATACTAATTCACCACTAATCCTTTATGGGTTCCGGAGTAGCCTGCGATTCGCTAAAAAAGTGCTTTGACGCCTCGTCAGGGGTAGTAAGCGCTATATAAATGCAATTACAATACAATACAATACGACGATAAGTGTGGCCCACCTGTTAATATCCATTGTGACTCTGTAAGAAAATCTACCTTGTAGTTAAACTGATATTTCATGATTCCGATACCTCCATGAGTCCACATAACATTTCAATCTTAGAAATCTGTCTTGAAAATGACTCTTGAAATTGGCAGTTTTTGAGATCCACAGTAAATTCTGATGTAGCCAGACCTATTTGAGATACTGTTGGTAGGATTAAATGGATTTGTATTGTAACAGGTAGATCAGCAATAAAGACAAAGACATCATCAGCACAGAACTGAATGACATTTTCACCAATCTTGATACTATGCAGGCTTTCTTTGGTTTGTTATGCTAATATAATTTAATACCATAAGGTCAAGAGAAATACACAGCAGGTTAGTTGAAAGAGCAAGCCAAATGTGTTTTCATCTGTAACTAAAGAATTCTTCAAATCTCACATCTTCGGTTTCCACTTTTGTGTAAGGTTCTTTGAAAAGTGCATTAATGCATTTGCATAAGTTTGTCTGAATACCAGAAAGAGAAGTATTTCTAGCAACACGTTTTAGTTTATATGAAGACATTTCTCACCTCAAGGCTATTAACTGAAAGATCATAAAGGGCATTCATCTTACCATGGGCTGTGCATGAGTAAGCAACCTTGGAGATACAAAGGCAGATTGTTCCTTGTCTAATACCCTCAGTGCCAAACTTCCATTTGTGTTCATTATCAGAGATGTTGCACTGAAATCTTTTTCTGCTTTTCGAGGTGACAGTAACTTCAGCTTTCTTCATAGCAGATGGAAGCTGTTTTTGGTTCTCATCCTGTGGAAATGCATTATAGTTTTAAGGAAGCGAGCAAGTTCTTAGTGGTGAAGCTTGATGAGTAAACCATCTGTGCCTGGAGGTTTCAATTACCTTAATGGAGAAATCGCTAAACCAACTCTAGCAGTCTGTCTGTAGCAGAGATTTTTAAAGGCTTAATTTAATTTAAAAAATGAGCTTTGCTCCTGTGCAATTTCTCATGAATTGATCAAAGCTGATCAGTAACCTCCTTGTTTTCACCTGCACCTTCCACTCATAGTTCTGATAACTGTTGACAAATCTGTTCTTTCCCACCTTCCTCAAGGTATGTACCAGAATTGTTCCATATTTATCTTCAATGAACCACTATGTATAATGGAGGTAAAAAATGACACATTCCACATCTCTGGTATGTATAGTTCATATTTTGCATTTTCTAAGCCGTTTTGTAAAGCCCCGTTATTCGTGAAAATTCTTACATTTTGTTTCCTCTTCGTGCAGTTCGCATTTTAGTTGTTTTTCTTTTCTGGGCCTGTTTTTTTTTGCCAATATGCCACCAAGAAAGTTTTTCAGTTGCTCCTACCAAGACAACAAATTCCACATAGTTAATTAAAACGAACTGACACAATTCAGTTCTCAAAGATACTATTATTGGGTCATCCTTTAGATTAAAAGGAGCACAACCATGTTCTAGTTTTAGTTGATACTTTAACCAGTTTAATTTTTTTGTCTCAATTTCATATGGTCCGAAAGACTCATATTCCCTTTTTTGTTTTTTGCATCAGTCACATTTTAAATTTGATGGCTGGTTGTCTAATCATAATCTACTCAGGAATATGTGCTGTGTGCTTTTGAGTACAACAGAAAATAGTTTCCCTTTGGATCAGTGACTTTCCAGCTATCACTTTATATCCCTTTAGCAGTTGTTTTATTCTTGACAATTTGATCTGCTTGTCATGATTTATGAGGTGCTGATGCTGCAGAGGCTGCTCCTCTGAAGCTTTTCTGTGTGGGCGCCATGTTCAGGGTGCCCGCACAGCAAAGTTTTTTGTTTTGCAAAATCAAACTCCCAAAGCAGAGGTGTGTGTGTGTGTGTGTGTGTGTGTGTGTGTGTGTGTGTGTGTGTGTGTGTGTGTGTGTGTGTGTGTGTGTGTGTGTGTGTGTGTGTGTGTGTGTGTGTGTGTGTGTGTGTGTGTGTGTGTGTGTGTGTGTGTGTGTGTGTGTGTGTGTGTGTGTGTGTGTGTGTGTGTGTGTGTGTGTGTGTGTGTGTGTGTGTGTGTGTGTGCGCGTGTGTGTGTGTGTGTGTGTTTTGTTTTTGGGGTCATCACTGAGATTTCCTGTTTGGGACAACCCTGCTTTCCCTGGCGGTCCTGAATAGGAGAAAGGTGCATCAGAATATCCACCCAAAATAGGGAGGACATTCTGAGGTATTTAGACTGACAGGGGCATATGTACAAGAAACTGGTGAAATGCGGTGTTACATCAAAATTGGTAACGCCGCGCTCTGTCAGTTTCAAAATGCAGGGATGCGCCGTATTTACAAAAATACGGTGCACCCCAGCGTTTACCTTAGCGCTAGCGCTAAAGAAGCACCCTAGCACCAGCGCAGGTGCCCTAGCGCCATTTTGCTAGGGTCCCTGTGCTGCAGGGGCGATTGTTTATGTGCAGGAAGGGACACCTTCCTGCAAACAATCTTAACCCCTTCCGTGCGCCCGTCGGCCAACGGCCGTCGCGAGCACTACCTCCGTAGTGCTGCGCACGTCCGTTGGCCGACGCGGCCCGCCCACTCAATAAAACCGTCGCACCGCGGCGGAATTGCCGCCGCGGTTAAGTGGTTAACAGGCGATTTGCTGTTTCTCTGTGTGCTGCGCAACACACATGGAAAGAGCAATATACGAGGAGAAATAAAACATTTCTCCTCGTATCTCCTATTTAAGACCATGTATTTCCAGGTCTTTTTGGGCGCTGCCCAATACCTTGGAAATATGGGGCAGCGTCAAAAAGCAATGGTGTTGCGATGGAACACCCACTGCAACACCCGTTGCACGCCCCTTACATGATAAGTGCTTAGTGAATAGGGGCATTATTTACAAGGCGGCGTTAAGCCACGTTAACTGGCTTAACGTCACCTTGTAAATAAGGCGAAGGACTTAACGCCACTAGACCATCGCAAAAATTGACGTTCTGGTGGTGTTATCTCCTTGTAAATATGCCCCAGAGTGCGATGTCCATGTGGCCGCCAATCTAAGGTATACCAGGAGGACCAGTAGAGGGTCCACCGGCAGAACCATGACGGTCCACCCAACTCTAAATAGAGAGGCCAGCCGAAAGCAAACTCTAAATAAGCCGCCCTGGGCTGTTATGTTAGAATTAAGCTCTTTGGGTATCCGGTTCTCTTATGCACAGTCACACTGTTAGGACTTTTCTACAATCGTAAACAGTTTGGAAGAGATTTTTTACTATTGTACAGTAAAACTGTTTAGACAGCCTATTCAATTCAAACTGCTTAAAACTTGTTTTTAGTACTCTAAAGGCTTAAGAAGTGTTTTTTTTAATTAACTTTTAGGCTATCTGGCTTTTGTTATAAAATCCAATAGTTTCGAGACAGACATTCACCTTCATGACGTCAAATTGTTCACACTCTTCGGTGGTGTACTTAACTGTTGTAAAGAGAAGTAGTTTGGATGGCCTGTGCACATTTTGTACTAGACTGTTTACCCACTGAAAAGTCATACTCTTTAGATGTCCAGTTCCATTTTCGTGCAGCACAAATATTTTGCTTGCCGCAATTGCTGTTGCACAATTAAAGTGTTTTGACTGTTTTCTCTACTGTTGTACAGTATTTTAAAATGGCCTCTGCTCCAGTCACACTGTCAGACTGTAAAACTGTCATGTCTATTCTCAGATAGCATGTGCTCATCCAGAAAACGTATGCCCTGATTTTGAGTTTGTCGGACCTTTCGGACACATGTGTAAAGCCCTTTGTGGGTAGCAGTAGCGGCTTCTACCGGACTCGGGTGGTGTTGGGGGGGGGGGTGTACGGGGGGAATAAAAAAGATAAAATAAAAATAAAACGCTTGCATGGCTACAGCTGGTGTTGCTGCCGACTCTCCTCCGATTCTCTTCATCTTCTTCTCTTCTTCCTGTCTGGAGTCGGGCAGCAGGAAGCACCCGGGCTCCCAACCTCCCCTGACCAATCACAATGCTGCAATGCAATGTTGTGATTGGTCTACCACTGCTCAGACCAAGCTTGGGAGCCCTGGGCATGTTCTCCACCCAGGCTGTAATGCAGCTTGGATGGAGAACGTGGCAAGTGCGCATGACTATTTGGGCGGCCCGAGAGGGCCGGTCAAAATGTCATGCACACTTGGAGTGTCACCACTCCTCCCCCTGCAGTGCTTTGGCATCACAGGGTCCAGCCCCGCCCCCAGGAAAGAATGGACCCACTGCAGTAGGAAAAAGAAAATGATAATAATATTACGTTATTATCATTTTTTTTCTCCTTTTTTCACTGCTTGGAGTTCAGTGGGGCGATGCTCCTCCACCTCAACGTAGGAGCTGCCAATGGTGGGTAGAAAAGTTGAGCGTCAATAACCAGATGTGTAAAATACCTCACATTTCATTACATTTCAACAGGTCAAACTTGTCAACATCCAACTAGTGAAAACAATATGGTATTTACCAAGGCATGTAGATTTTGGTGCAGAAAGGAAAAAACTGCATGTTATTCCTCACACATAGGTGTTATTAATCACACGCAATAAATTCAGAACCCTGGGGTATCAGATTTTATCGGGTTCGGTAAATTGCATGTTCCATCCTATTGATTTGATACCTTAAACCATTAGCCTCAGGGAGTACCTGGGAGAAGATTGACTTCCAGTATCCTGTAGGGCAGCCACATCCAGGCACTCAGGGTGACTTTTGAAAGAATACTTATATACTATGCCATAGACAAAGGGTCCCATTCCCAGTTCTGAAGCATTGCACTTCACCCTCTTGATTTATGCAGCAGAACAGATTTACTAACATTTTGCACCATGTTTGCACCACTTTTGTGACACATCCATGATGCAAAATGCTAGTAGATATTTACAAAGCCATGGAAGGGGCAATTTGCGTGGCTCTAAGCAGGTTTGTAAAAAATGTAACGCAATGCAATGGCTTGTGCTGCTTTGTGTTGCTTTTCATTCTGAGAGGCGTTCCATTGATGAATCATAGGTGTTCCCATGCATCCACCCATGGATTTAATAAAATCCCAGATTTACAAAGGTGTGTAAACCCGGGATTGTGTGAAATCACTACACCTTCCACAGGATGGTGTTATTTCCTCTTTCTAGGTGTGTTACAGTCTGCAGCACACATAGAAAGAAGAAAATGCCTCAAAAGATTGTTTTACCTTCCTGCACAAAAACAATTCTCCTTGTAATGCAGGCACCCTTGCACCATGGTGCAAAGGTGCCTGCATTGATGCTAGGCCGCCTGAAATGCGCCAGCGCTATGAGAAAGCAGAAGTGTGCTAATTCTTTGTAGATCTGGCACATTTCTGCTCTCTCCCTTTCACTCAACGAGCACAGCAAGTTGCCTTGCAGCACTGCGTTGCGTGAAAGGTTAGTAAATCTGGCCTTGCATGTTTTGCCAATTCAGCTATTTGGAACCAGAATGCAAATGCGAGATGCCATACACTATTACATACACGTGTATGTGATAATGATGTTGCAGACAGTTTCATGTAGGTGTCTACCCTCTAGATAGGCAATATGGATGCTTACCTTGTTTGACAATCCCACAAAAGCCCTTAACATACGATCCCCTTTCTGGCCCATTTAGAGTTAATGTCTCCCTTTGTTAAAGGTGTTATGACATAATCTGTGAATGAGGGCTCCCTCCCACTCCTTCCATTCCAGTTGTATAACTAGCAGGGTGTCATCAGCACACATCTGAATCTAATCTAGATGGAGTGACATAAGTATCGGAGGCTTATCTTGTGGGCCCTGTTTGGGGCTTCACACCCCTCTCATAAATGCATGCATTTCTTTATAGCTGGGGCAGCTGTCACACAGTCGGGTATGGCAGTCTGTGTCTGATACTACTCAGGATCAGCAGCCCTAGAGGCACAAGGGCATGTTATTTACACATTTCAATTCTTATTTAGACCACTTACTCCCCCCCTCGCATGTACACACACACACACACATACACAACATTTACAATAGGTGTGGGTGAAAAATTATGCTCCGCCGGCATAGTTTGTGGAGTTTTGCTCACTCTGCGTTCTGCTTGGAATGTGGAGTTCTGGGTGGGAGAAGGAAGATGGCGGACTGACGCCGCCACAGAGAGCAAGTACCTCCAGTTGCTCCCGTTCTGAGGTTTACCGATCCTCTGCGTGGCTGCTCTAATGGGGATTTAATGGCGATGCAGTAGCGTGGCAGAGATACTAGCGGCACTGCGGCGATAGTTAAAAGAGGCTGGTGAGGATTATCTCCGCTACTGATGCGGGCAGCTCACTGTTTCTGGCAGATTAACAGAGCTGCGAGGTGGCTGACGAGACGATCTGCCCTCAATTACACTGGGCTGATCTCAGCGAGGCGTATAGCAGTCATTGCTCCACAACGCAGGGAGAGAAACCAGCGTGTACCTGGTGCAGCCTTTGCACCGCCGGAGAGAACTGACAAGGTCGAGAAAGAGGTTGTGGCTGCTCAATCAACTCAGGCAGAGACGGCCGGTCGCTGCATGGCCAATGTAACAAAGGGAAACAGTTCCCAGCTAGGAAAACCTATTTTAAAGCTGGTACATTCTGGAAAAGCCACTGATATTTTGCAGACCTGTGGTTTAACAGCACCTACTCTGGAGCAGACTATGGCGGATGCTTCATTGGAAGCGGTTCAGCAGGAGCCCGAGGAGACAATGTTGCTACGGATCTTTCTGGCAACAGGAGGGGCAAAGAGGATGATCAGGCTCGGATGGCTGAGAGCGGCATTGCGTTACAAGGTAACTCTTTTCCACAGTCCGCCCTGATGTCATTCAGTACAAACACTGCTGCTGTTGCTACAATAACTGTTCCTGGCAATTTTTCTTCGCTTGTTGATCCCCCAGATTGACGCGCCTTAGCTACGCCCCAGATGGGTCTTATTATAGATGGAATAACTACTGTGTCAGGCAAAGGGGGGCCTGTTCAGGTTACTCAGGTCGTGACTGGAGTGAGCCTTGGGCTAGGCTGCCCGCAGATACATCGGGGACAGGCTAGTATGTCTATGGAAGCTAATCCTGAGAATTGTGATAAGAGTGAGGTAGAGGCAGGGGCTAGCACACAAATAAGTAGCTGGGCTTTGGATTTGAGCTATGACTCTATTTGCAACAACAATGTTTTAGGTGGAGCCGGAATTTCACCTCCACCAATATCTGCCTCTAGCGCCTTGAAGTGTATTTCCGACGCTTCTACTAAGATAAATGACACAGAATCTGAGAAACTGGCTTGTGTCTCCAACAGTGCCTCTAACAGTGCCGAGAGGAAATCAAACCCAAAGAAGTCCATTAGGGGCACAGGAAAAGGCAAGAATCACTCTGTAGTATCACGCGGCGCTTTAAAGGCACATTCACATGGCAAAACGGCTGATAAGGCGAGTCCTATCCGCAAGTAGGTTGCTGGCAAAGGCGAATTGAGAGCTATAATATCAAGGCTGTATGGCTTATCTTTTGACGTTGGCATTCCTACATCCATAACCCCTGCCTCTATAACCCCCACTGCAGGAACTGAGTTTCATGAGCAGGAGACACATAATAGCTCCAAACTTGGGGATGGAGATGTGGATACAGCGGGGGTTTCTATCTGCCCGAAAATGATTGCGACTCCTTCTAATAATGAGTCCAGTAATGAGCCCTCGTTAAACATGATTCTTCAGGCGCTTCACGCTCAGAGGACAGAGACACAGGAATACTTTAACCAAGCTAAGGCGGATAGCAATCGGATACAGCAAGTACTGTCTGAGGTATCAAGCAAAGTGGCCAGCTTGACACAAGAGATCTCAGAATTACAACAACGTATGGTACACACAGAGGATCAGTGTGCAGCTACAGCTAAAGCTGTTAGGTCACATGATGATCAATTGTTATTTCTTAAGGCTATGGTCGAGGACTTAGAAAATCGACAACGAAGGCATAATTTGAGATTGTTCGGCATACCGGAGGAGAAAGAGGGGGCCGACCCACGGACATTCATTGTACAGCTTTTTCGGGACTCGTTCCCTGACCTATCGGACTGGGATTGGGACTCACAGATACAACAAGCGCATAGACTTCCACCATTTCTAAGCCACGAATCCAGAGCTAATAGGCAACATCCGCGCCCTATGATTATTTACTTTGGTAATTTTCTGCTACGTCAAGCCGTCTTTCTTCGGGACCGCCCCGGCATAGCCAGTTCGTTATCATTCTTTGTCAGGTCAGATCTCTGTAAGGAAACTATGGCACGGCGCTGGAAACTTCGCCAGCTGATCAATCCTATGAAAGCTGCTGGGGCTCAAGTTTTTCTTCAAGAACCTGCACGTCTAAAGGTTATACGGAATGGTCACACACGGACTTTATATACGGCTGATGAGGCCCAGCAGATACTTAGTTGTTGGGGGGTCCCCGGGTAGGAAGGACTCTCTGAAAAGCTGGCTTCTGAACTTGGTTAATTGATTATTGGTTATTGGATTAGCTTCATAAGCTTCTTATTATAATGCTTACTAGAAGCTAGAAGTGATATGGATTTATCAGATGATGGCTAAAGATTTAAGGGGATGATATGATGGGGGGCTGAGATTAGTATTGTCATTCCTATCTTTCCCACTCTCCCTTACTCCATGCCATGAAATGAGGATTAACTTACCATCTTGTGGGATTTTGAGGGGTCTTATTCTTCCACGCCTTGGGGGCAATCTTCACAACGGGTAGTACGGGGGGTACCTCTGCTCTCTTTCAGCTGTCAGGTCATTGACAGCATGGGTGGGGTGATTTCTTCTTCAGGAAACTGGGGTGGGGGTGGCTTTCTTGGGGGTGGCAGGGAGGGTTGCAGCTAGAGATAGGGTTGGGAAGGAGGGGGTTATAAATAAAAAAGGATCAAAGGGAATAGACTTACGTTTGATTATTGGAATGTCTAACATGGCTTCAAGCAGGATTTTTCGACTGGGTGCAAATCCTCTGTTAATATTATTTCTTGCTCAGGTATTAATTATAGTTGGGGAGCTAAGCATATTTTTTGGGGGGTTTTTGCTTTTAATGCCTCGTGGATGTAATTAAATGTCTGTTTTGGAATGTGGCTGGCTTTAATTCTACCAATAAACGGCAGATGGTTCGGGAGGAGCTTAGAATTTATAAGCCTCATATAGTTGCCCTTACTGAGACTCATCTAGCTCACAAAGACATACATTTTTTGAGGCATTTAGACTATAAGATACTTGACTGCACCTCTCAGACCGTCTCTATTAAAGGAGTTGCCATTCTGATAGATAAAGCATTCGATTGTACCCTCCTCAAGGCTTCACATGATATCAGAGGCAGGTGGATAATCGTTCAGGTTTTGAATAAAGATCAAAAATGTGTATTATGTACAATTTATGGACCAAACTCTGATGAACCTCAGATGATTGATACCCTAGCTTTAGAATTGCTAGATTGACAAGGGGAGCTAATTGTTATGGGCGATTTCAATTGTATCCTTGATCCTAAAATAGATTCTACCAATTGGTCTGCCTCAACTAGGATGAGGAAAGTCAGAGCAGCAATCTTAGAGATGGCGCGCCTGCTTAATCTCAAAGATATATGGCGATCATTATTTCCTTTGCTGCCCGGCTACACTTATTATAGTGCACCACATAAGCACTATTCCAGGATCGATATGGCCTTTGTTAATAGCAGAATTTTGAGTACGGCTAGGTGTGAGGTTTGCCCTAAAATTGTATTGGCTCATAATCCTATTTTACTGTTATTTTCGATAGGCTTCGCCAGCAGGCAATCGCGTTTGTTTTCCTTCCCGCGATATCTGCTGGCTGATACTGACTATGTTGTATTTGCTAAAAACAGTATCAGGGATTTTTTGTCTGACAATGAGGGCACTGCCTCCCCCTCGGTAGTCTGGGATACACTCAAGGCCCATATAAGGGGGGGTCACTCAACAGTACATTTTTCGGCAGAATAAGAGTAAAAAAAATATATATATATATAAAAAAAAAAAAAGGAATGCAGAGTTCTGGTAAAACTTAGCCAACCACCGTGTGGCGGAGTTTTTTCTTATGCATGGCTTGCCAGCATTGAGTTGGCGAGCGGAAGCGAGAATTTTCGTCCCCTGGCGTGATTTTCAGGAGTCAGAACACCTCACTGCGAGATTTCTCAATGCAGGCGGTTGTGGCAGGTCACGACTGCTTGCACTGAGAAATCTGCAGCTCAAGTAGAAAATCTACCCGAGTGGCAAAAAGAAGCAGCGCCTCTGGTGTGCCGCATGGTGGTGTTCGCCCTCATTTTATAGCGAGGAACAAGCTCCGGGTGCTAAAAATTAGCGCGATGTGTCGAACTCTGCCCGCTTGCGGAACTCAGTGGAATTCCGCTGACTTTTTATGTAACTCCTCAGAATTACGCGGAGTGAATCTCCGCAAGTTTCACCGACCCCTAATTTAGAAGTCACCGAACAAGAGTTGCTCAGCTTCCTCCAGTGGAGACAAGTGATTGTTTATATGCAGAAACAGTCAGAAAACAATTAAAGGGAGTTAGATAGATACAAAGTGATGGTGTAGTGTTTGGTTTATCATACGTGCCCTATATAGAGAAGTAAGGCCAACTGAAAAGAAAGCAAAGCAATAAAATCATGTTCTTCACTGCTTGATACAGTTAATGACTAGCCTTATAGGTCTAGTCTAGGTCAGGTCGTAAGTAGTGGTACACATGGTATACCACTATCTGTCATTTGTCTGTTTACTTCCTGATTCTTTTTCTCCTGTACAGCAAGGTGCAAAACAGTTGTTGAGTCTACCCCCAATGGTTTAATTTGATCTATAACAAGCAATTTATACCTTGTTGTCATTATGAATGGCCAGGCTTTTTGGGTTACAGGGCTGGCCCTTATACGTTATCTGGAAACCTAAACCAGTCACAGGCTTTCAGACATACTCCTAGAAAATGTTTCTGCATTTCGTATTCGCTTCTGCAATTATACAAGCTAATATTTTCTCTTGTGAACAAATCCAAGCATGTCCGAATGCACTCAATAACTTTGAAGTTCATTTAGTCCGTTGGGAATTTATTCTTGCATGTAGAAATCCACCTTGCCCTACACTCTCATCAAATCTTAGGGTGTTCCTCAGAGACTTCCTCGTTCCCATAGCAGGAGTATATCTTTGACCTTTTTCAGGGCAAAAAGAAGCCAGAGAGGGGTTGATAATACAAACAGTCACGTAGGTTTGTGTGTGTTGAAACGACGGGAGAACATGGCGGCCAGCGAGTAGCCGGTCGCGGAGGCTCCAGGAGTCAGGAACCAGGATGTCTTGGGCAAACGCTGAATAACACTGAATAACTTCATGAATCCGTAACAGTATGGTGTTACATATAATCCTGGGCTATAATCTGTGTGCAATGAATTGAATTACCGTCGTGGAAGAAAAAAAAAGGGAAAGGAAGCTTACGCGGGGTTGGAGGCGGCTTGTTCGGGCTCCCAGCTGTGTCTGTGGTTCGGTCTTCGGCGCAGTGGAGGTGGCGGGCCGGTTGAGCCTGCGGCGGCGGCAGCCGCTGAGTGGCGGCCTAGGGGGGGCCAGGAGACACAGGAATTGTTGTGGATCCGTGCGGGCCGCGATGTGGGTCGTGGACGGAAAGCTACGGCAAGGTTCCCTATCCAGGGCGGCAGAGGCAGCACAAGTGCTGTGCCTGCAACACAGAAACACGAGGAAAACCCCTGAAGGACAGAGGTGGCGGCGGAGAGGAACACAACTGACGCAGGGGGAGGACCGGACTGTGAAGTAATTCCAACCCTGGTAGACAAACCAGGGGGTAATCTCTTGATCAGGGGAACTCCGGTGGCTCTGGAAAGTGAAACAGGCGGTAGGGGTGCAGGTTTAAGCATAGGGGGGCAAACCAGAAATGCTCTGAGAAGTACGAACGTTAATTCATACAACACAGATTTTCAAGCTATCCGGGACAGCACCCGAAGGCAGGGGGTTCAACCTGGCAGAAAATATATAAAAACTTCATCCTCCCAGAGTAAAATAACGGGGGAGTGGGTTGCTCCTAAAAATAAGAAACCTAACAAAACGAAAAACCCCTCCCAAAAGCAACAGAATACTAAACTCACCCCCTCACTGAGGAATTTCTTTAGGGTTGCACCCAGTGTAGAGAGCCTCCCGGGCTCTCCACTACAATGTATCGCACAACACGCATCCATACACCCCTCGGGGCGGGCTCGACCCAAGGGGATAAATAAACCGGCAGGAGACCGCTCGGGGTCTTCCGGCCAATAACGTAACACTAGTGTGGCGTACCTTATTTAGCGCTGCTGCGGCCTTCACTCCACGTAGCCCCGCCGCGCTATATTGGCGACGAGGCTGGTCGCACACCACGCGTGCACCGCCTCCTGATCACTGACCAGCTGGGAGCTTGCGGAGCCCACCCGCAACGCTCCGCTCCTGCTTGCAGAGAATGGCCTGCCCTGCACCTCCGTGCGTCGCGGTCGGCGACCGAGGCTCGCGTCACCCATCCCTGCCGTTGCCGCCACTGAAGCCCACGTGGACCGGCTCCAGGTCCTCTGCCGCTGCACCCTGCACCCGCCCACACATCTCCCCAAAGCAGCGGGAGCGTGTTCAGCCGGCGGCTCGCGCTGTGGCCGGATTCTTCAGTGGTGAGTGCCTGACTCGGAAGAGTCTTCCCAGCTGTGGCGCATCGCGGTACTGCAGGCCCGCTGCACGCTGCATCAGAAGCGTCGGTACAGGACGTCTCCCTCAAGGCTTCTGCCCCCATCTCCACCTGCCAGCGCCCAGGCCAGCCGAAAGCCCTGTGCCACTCCACAGACTCTGAAACACGTCTGGTCTCAGGCCCCCAACACACGCTGCTGCCCTGTGTTCTGCTTGCACCTGCAAAGAAAACAAAAGGGGAAATAGAAGCAGAGAAAAAGAAACATCAAACGAAAAGAGAAAGGCATACTGGGAACACAGCAAAGCCCACCAGCACTCACAAGGGTCTCTCGTCACCTGGGTTCTTTCATTAGCGCACCAGGAGGACGCCCTCTGCCACAGCTTACGCAAGGGAGCAAAGCCACCTCGCCCACGCCAACAAGGCCTACAGACCAGTCAGCCGCACGTGCTGGCGCGCAAGCCCACCCACAGATTCCTAGCGCCAAGGCTGCGCCACCGCACCTGCACACAGACGCGCGGACACCATGAGTGACCCGGCTCCGAATGACGCTGCCGGCCAGCAGGCCGGGGGAAACAATCCAGACAGGGGTGCCAACACACCACCCCCAGGGCACAGTCACACGGCTGTCGCCCCACTGCCACCTTTCAGCAAAACCGCAGATCCTGCCACGGCGGCCCCACGATGGAAGGCGTGGGTCGGGCGGCTTAATCATTACTTCAAGGGTACCAGGGAGACCGATGGCACCGTGAAAAGGTCGCTACTCATCTACTACGGAGGCCCAGAGATCTACGACCTCTTTGAAACGCTCCCCAACACAGGTAATGATGACGACTATGAGGCGGCGGTCGCCGCGCTCAACAGGCATTTTGACCCCCAACTTAACCCCGACTTCGAGAGGTTCAAGTTCAGACGGGCGTCGCAGTTGGACATGGAGTCAGTCGACATGTTTTACGCGTGGCTGCGCCAGCTGGCCGGCACATGTGCCTTCCCGGATCAGAGGGAAGAGATACACGGCCAAATCATTCTGGGATGCCGCTCCAAACTCCTGCGGAAGCTGATCCTTCGTCAACCCGGGGTCTCTCTGGACGAGATCCTCATTTTGGCCCGGTCGGACGAGCTGTTGGATGTTCGGGCTGAAGAAATGGAGGCTGATCTACACACGCCCGTCGCAGCGCCACATGCGTCCAGGCATGTACCCATCAAGGAAGAGAAAATTGAAGCAATCCAACGGCACCCCAAGCGCAAGAACGTCGACGGGAGGGCCATGTGGCTACTGTGGTGATGATCACTGAGCAACGGCCGTGTGTGGGGCGAGAGGGAAGACGTGCTCCCGCTGCGGCAAAATCAATCACTTCGCCAAGGTGTGTCGCAGCGGTCGGTCCAGGCAGGCTCCTCCGAAACCGCGGGGCATGTCGCAACGCCTGCGCCAAGTCTCCATCGATGACCCGCTGTCGGCAAGGGAGGTCCCACAGCAGGAACGCTGCCTTGCCCTCGAGGATGATGACGACAAAGTTTTTTTCGTGTCGTTTGTCAGCAGGTCTGACAATCGCCGGAGGCCGCCACCAATGTGCTCCGTCTCGGTGGAAGGAACGGCTGTTCGGGCACTCATCGACACGGGTGCCTCCGTCAATGTGATGGACTCGGAGCAGTATGACCGTCTATCACCACGGCCCCCGCTCACACCCACCAAGGCTCTGATTTACACGTACGGAGGGACGGATCCACTCCCCCTCCGAGGGGTCATCCATGCCAAAGTTGCCAGCGGAAAGCATGCCACGGTGACCAGGTTCCACATCACGGAAGGAAGGAAAGGCCCGTTGCTCAGCTGCCATACAGCCGAGGACCTGGGATTGGTCTTCTTTGCCCACCAGATCCATGACTCCCACGCTGAAACTATTCTGAGGGAGTTTCCAACGCTGTTCACTAGACTGGGCAAACTCAAAGGAAAGAGGTTCAAACTCCACATCGACACCACTGTGAGGCCGGTCGCCCTGAGGCATCGGAGAGTGCCGTTCAATCTCCGCCCGCAAGTGGAGGAAGAGCTAAAGAAGCTTGAGGATCTCGATGTGATCGAGAAGGTATCTGGCCCCACCCCGTGGGTGTCCCCACTAGTCGTAGCTCCCAAACCCAAGCAGCCCGGAGCCATCCGGCTCTGCGTGGACATGAGGCTACCAAACATGGCTGTCAAGAGGGAACGCTATATTACGCCCACCATGGACGACATAGTGGCAGATCTGAACGGAGCCAAGTGGTTCTCAAAGCTGGACTTGAACGCAGGATACCACCAGTTAGAGCTCGAACCCGAGAGCAGGTACATCACCACGTTCTCGACACATGTTGGCCTCCGGAGATACAAGAGACTTAGCTTTGGGGTGTCGTCGGCAGCCGAGGTCTTCCAAAATGCCATCAGGGAAGCACTGTTGGGTCTGCAGGGCGTGATCAACCTTAGTGACGACATCCTAGTGTTCTCGAACACCCTAGAAGATCACCACACTCACCTCTGGGCCACCCTACAGAGACTCGAAGACTGCGAGCTAACCCTTTACAAGTCAAAGTGTTCATTTTACCAGAAGTCTGTCAATTTCTTCGGGTACACCTTCACCAGAGAAGGACTACAGGTGGACCCCAAGAACGCCGCAGCCATCCGAGCAGCCAGCACCCCGAAGAACCCCACGGAGGTGCGAAGCTTTCTTGGCATGGCCACATACTGTGGAAAATGTATTCCAAACCTTGCTGCCCTGTCAGAACCGCTCCGTACTCTCACACGCAATGATCACAAGTGGGAGTGGACTGTGGCCGCCAATACAGCGTTCAACAGCATCAAGACAGCGCTGCTGGACAAGATGGTGATGGCCTACTTTCGTCCAGGATGGCGCACGGAACTGATCGTTGATGCCAGCCCAGTTGGCCTTGGAACGGTCCTTCTTCAGGAACACAGTCTAGAAGCCTGGAGACCTGTAGCGTACGCCAGTAGGGCCCTCACAGACACTGAAACAAGATATGCCCAAATTGAGAGGGAGGCCCTGGCAATAAAATGGGCGCGTCAACATTTTCACTTGTACCTGTGCGGCCAAGAGTTCCAAGTTGTAACCGACCACAAACCCTTACTCCAGCTCTTCGCAGGATCGTCCAGGCTGGCGCCCCCGAGGATAGAGCGATGGGCGGTGCAGCTGCAGTCCTACAACTTCAAGGTCATTTTTCGCCCTGGGGCTCACAACCCGGCGGACTACCTATCACGCCACCCAGAATCCATGCCACCTCGAAGCTCATCAGCAGATGTATCATACTCAGAAGCATTCGTGAAGATGGTCTCGCAGGAGGCGTGTCCCACAGCCATGACGCTTGAGGAAATCGGCCGTGCCACGGATGAAGACGAGACACTATCCCGGGTGAAAATCACCCTGATGAGCAACGGCTGGGCGCATTTCATGGACGGGACCCGAGATCTCAGAACAGAAGACAGCAACGCTCGGCAACAAATCTGGCAAGTGCGCCACGAACTTAGTGTGGGAGAGCTGGGAGTCATCCTGAGAGGACATGTGATTGTGATTCCGAAGAGGCTGCAGAGACGGATCCTTCTGCTGGCGCACGTTGGACACCAGGGGATGGCAAAGACAAAAGCCAGACTGAGGAACAAGGTCTGGTTCCCAGCAATGGATTCCATGGTGGAGGAAATGGTGAGGCAGTGCCATGCCTGCACCATCACAGGAGGAGACCCGGCGCCGGTGATCACTGAAGAACCCAGCAAAACCCCCTGGGCCAAGATCAGCCTTGACTTCGGCAGTTTCCCCGATGGACGCAACATGCTGGTAATGGTCGACTCGTTCTCGAAGTTCCCTATCGTGGAAGTGGTGGCGTCGACGGCGTTCGCACACGTAAACAGAGTCCTGGACAAGACATTTGGACTGATGGGTCTGCCCGAGGAAATTAGATCAGACAATGGGCCCCCGTTCCAGGGCCGGGAATTCCAAGAATACCTGGAGAGTAAAGCGATCCATCACCGAAAGATCACCCCTCTGTGGCCTCAAGCCAACGGGGAGGCGGAGCGTCTGATGCGAACGCTCAACCGAGCACTGCGCATTCCCGTGGACCAAGGGGAAGATGCAGAAGCAGCACTCGACCAATTCCTTGACGCCTACCGACAGACGCCCCACAGCACTACTAAATGCGCCCGTCCCACTTACTCTTCAAGAGGCCCCCGTGGGATAGCATCCCGACGGACCCAACGTGGAAGCCTCCAGAGCGAGACACCGACGCTGTCCAAGCAAAAAGGGCAATGACCAACCTAAAGGCGAGTGAGGCCCGCCGGGCAAGAGAGCCACAGCTGAAAGTGGGGGATTGCATGGTGGTCAAGGACAGGCACCCTGGCTGGAAGTTCAGGACACCCTATGAGCCAGAAGGGTGGACAGTGGTCGGCATTCAAGGGACCATGGTCACTGCCCAGCACAGGCAGCAGTCTGTCACGAGGAATGTGTCTAGCTTCAAGAAGATTGGCGATCAATGTTCTGGCCAAGAAGAGTTGGAATGTCCCGAGAACACCCCAAGTCTTTCCCCACCTGGCTCGCCAGGGATGCTGAGTCCTTCACCGAGGGGCTCGCAAGTGGAGAGTGAAGAGGCTGTCCCCGGGGCTGGTCGACCCTGTCAGGACGAGGTGACTGGGTCACCCCCAAACACTCCATCGGGTGCAGCGGTCAGTTCCAGCTCCCGGAGCCAGAAGTATGGTCTCCGGCCGAACCCTGCGCCAAGTCAATGACTGAAAGACTTTGTATGCACCTCTCCGTGAACCTGAAGAACCTGATGGTCGGTCACTAAAAGAAAGGAGGGATGTAGAGAGCCTGTATCAGTGTGGGGTTTTTAGTATTGACAGGAATAATGGCGCTCAAGCTAATTCGCGCTGAGTTTATGTTATACTAGGAGTGTGAACGGTGCAAACCAGGTCAGGGGATATGCCCTAAAACCCCGTGATGGTATGGATAGAAATCCACACAAATGAAGTAGGTACAGTCCCGGGCACACGTAACGAGGATATAATATCAGGAGAAATGTCTCATACTGCAGAAATGTAGAGGGTCTACACCAGAATGATAATCATAGGTGTTTAATATAGTAACAGGTCATAAGCAACCAGCCAAAACAAAAGCAACCAGCCGACACGTGTTTCGTCACAAAGGGTAGTAACCCGTGACTCTTCAGGGCTGGGGAAGATACAAAACATAAGATAAACTGACAAGAAAGCAAACAAAAGATGTATAGGTCGAAATTAAAAATCATAAATACAAGTGGAAACCTGGTTACATAACTTACACACAAATGACAATGAAAGATCTTTGCACCAAGATCAAAAGGTCGAGCTGTGAATGTGTAGAGGAAGAAAAATAAATGGAATTGTAGACCAAGAGGCGAAATAATCAGAACATGGTAAATGAGAAGCGACACAAGCCAATGTGATAAAATTGAAAAGGCAGCCTCTAAAGATAACAATCACGCACTAAGCGGAACGTGTTGGAAATACATGCAATGGAGGGCGCCCAGTCATGGCAACGAACAGGTTCTAAAAGCGGCTGTAAACGCAAAATCAGTGTTGGTGAAAAGTACTCAGGCAGAAGACCAGCTAGATAAACAAGGACTCCTAAATAGAGGATAGGTCACCCAGGGTTAAAAGGAGGACCTCTGGTACACAAAAGGTAAGACAAAACCGCATAGTGAACGAAATGGTGATCCCGAGCAAGCTCCATTGTGAGCTGGACGAGTGCGACTGAAAGACATGCGGAGAAAGCGAAAGAACGATAAAGACACAGCCTAGTAGGTGGCTCTGGAGGGAATAGACGGCTGCCCTAAGTGTGTGCTACTAGTAGGTAAAAGAAAAAAAGGGGGAGAAAAAAGGGTAGAGAAAATACCTGAAAGGCGGTGCCAACAAGGTGGATTCTATGGAGAGGAAAAGGAAAACGGTAAGCGAAAGGGGTGAGCTGGAAAAGGAAAAAATACGTACAGGGAAACTAAAGTGAAATCTTACCAAGTGACCGTTCAAGAATCCAAAACGGCAATGAGGAGCAGTGCGAACCACGGTAGGTGGACTACTGCCAAATGTAAGGAAAGGAAGACGGATATCGCCGGGCGGCGGATAAGCCAATGAGGACTATTGACCTGAGAGAAAAAGGAAAATGGGAATGGAGTGAAGTGCCAAGTGTGGGAGGGAAAGGGGGAAGGGGAAAGACGAAAACACTAGAGTATCGAGGTGAAGAAGGCTTACCTTCAGAAAAGTCGATGCAGTCTGTGGCGACGAGATTAACCAAGTGCTAAGTAGCACAGGGGGAATATAGAATTAGGCGTGCCAGGTCAGTAGTCCAGGACGACAACGGCGGATGCGCCGGAGTACAGGAAACTAGATAGTGAAAGAGGGGGAGAAAAGGTGTAAGCAGATACACCAGGGATAGTGAGCTAGCATAGGTTGGCTCGTGTGGAGAGGACTGAGTCGCTTACCTGGGAGAAGTGTTGTTCAGGAAGGAAAATGGTTCCGGAAGATGGCCGGAAGAGGAGGGGGCGGAGGCGGGGTTATATAGGCAAGGAGGAGAAAGACTAGACCGCAGAAGGACAAAAGCAGAGGTGGGCTACACAGGACGCCATGTATAGAGTGTGCCGGTGTAGGAATTGGTGCTGTAAAAGGGATGTACGCCCCAAGTTGAAAGCAGAAAACAAGGAAAAAGAAAATAACATAGACTGAAATAAAGAAAGAAAAAGGGAACAAACGTACATAAAAATATAGACAAACCGATCGATGGAGGATGTTGAAAGGAGAGATGAAGGAGAAAATAGATGCAACATCTGAGAAAAAGTAGTGTAACTCCTGTGATATGGAGTGCATGTCAGATGCTCAAAACAGAGATGCTAAGACCTGGAGGGAAAAAACATAAAAGTAGTATACCATAATAAATAAATGCTCTCTGGATTACACGCATATACCAAAACTTCATGAGTAACACTGTGAGAGAAATACTCGCATGAAGCTTAGCCTAAAGCTAACAACCAAGTTACATGAGAAATAATTAAGGTGACCATAGTGGGCGCCGCTGTGACATGACGTTCACCCGAATAGTAAAGCGAAGTGACAATATACCGAAAATAGTGACATGATAGCAACAATAGTGGGTGAGAATCGCACAAGGTGACTAAAATCTCAAAACTCTATAATCAAATTAACAGATAGCTGTGAGATTCACGAAAATGTCTGGTTCATCAAATATTCCAACTGGAATAATGAGGTTCATGGTTCATGGAGTGGTCAGTAACCAGTGATTAATCCCCTAAAAAATAATGAAGCTCATGATCCGTGTTTAATCCGTGTTGCACCGTCTGAAGGCGCATAATCCATGTTGCTTCCAGACGTCTGAGCCTCAGTTCTCTGTTGCCTCCTCTGGCATTAGTGGCAGCCACATCAAATCCGAAGAACGAGAGGCGTTTTTTGGAGGCTTGCGTGGGACAAGTGGCTGAGTGGACTGCCATGGGGTATCTCCACTACAATGTATCGCACAACACGCATCCATACACCCCTCGGGGCGGGCTCAACCCGAGGGGATAAATAAACGGCAGGAGACCGCTCTGGTCTTCCGGCCAATACCGTAACACTAGTGTGGCGTACCTTATTTAGCGCTGCTGCGGCCTTCACTCCACGTGGCCCCGCCGCGCTACACCCAGCACGCTAATATTAAAACCAACAGACTGCACTCCTTCTAACAACGCCTTGAAGTTACCTGAATACCCGGAAGGTATACTTAGCCCAAACAGGTTCCAAGCACTCGCAAGGGAGCTGGAATCGCCAGAAGGAGAGGTCGCAAAAGAATTAATGATGGCAGACGAAAGAGATAGAATTTCAGACACAAGCACCCAGACAAACCAGGGGGACCTGGTTTCCTTAAGAGAGAATCAAACAGGTGAAATTAATCCCGGACAAGCGGCAGCTCAGAGAGGGGACCTTGCAGACCAGACTACTCCCCCATCAGTCGCAGATCTCTTGCAAATGCTGACAAAGGAAGTCAGAAACAGATTTGTGGTGTCAGAAAAGAACCAAGTGGAAATCAAGCTGTCATGCGAAAAAATGGAAGATAAACTGGATTCATTAGCAGCCAGGACTACAGCTTTAGAATCTACTGTAGCGGAGCTAGCTTCTCAAGTGGAGGAGAATGCAAGAGATATAAGTCTGATGAAAGTAGGTTTGTGTGTGTTTACAAACTCAAAACCTTCCTGACCTGTAACAGCCATTCCTTTCCTTCCCACCCCAACCCCTGGACTTATGCAAACAAAACCCTTTGTGTCATTAAATGTATTTGTTTGTGCAAAACAAATGTTTCTTAATTATACAATTTGTGTGGAACTCATAAATACGGTTTTTTTTAGCATGTAAATCTGACTAACATACTGAAATAGCTTTAAGAATCAGACCCCTATATTTTTTATAATATCATTCAAAGATGGCCCCAAGCACCTAAAGTGTGAAAAGCTCCTCCTGACAGGAAGGGCTCTGCTTTTTCTTGGACTTAGGTTTATACACTGTCGAATACTTGACATTAAAATAAAACAATCTTGAAGTTACAAAAACAAAAAGAACAGCTACATCGATCCACCAAGATATCCTACTAGTATTAGAACCTTTGAGCTCTAGGTTACACACTGGTCAATGAAGCAAACATTAAGCCTTCCGAGTTAACTTACTGGGGTAGGGGCCTGTAACCTGCAAGTGCGAAAGACCTCTATTGAGACCTGGATGAAGACGCTGCCTCCGCACATGCTTAAAACCCACAACCGCCTCACAAGTCTCATCCTAGTGCGCGAGCTGCAACTGCCCCGATTACATGGTTGGCTAGGCCATACGGGGAATATGAAAGGCGATGTTGGACATCAGCAAGGTGCTGAAAACACCATCATGCTGTTGTGCTATTGCACCTGGTGGATACATCACCTGGTAGAGACCTTCACAGACACTGGAAAACCATTTGGATTAGCCTACTCAGTGGTGTGGATGAATTTTAGGTGTTCCACATCCCCAGGGGATCCCAAGGCACAATTGTAATTGCAAGGATTATTGGAACAAGAAGCTTTATACAAAAGCAGAATCTTTGGGACTCGTTTGCCGGGCCCATGCATGTGCACCAGAAAAGCACAGAAATCTCAATAATTCCACTTTTGTTGGTGGTGTTACCGCATCCCAGGTAAGCTTGTACTAAGGAGTACCATGGTGTCTTGGGCAGCTCAGGCAATAGAATCTGTCCCCTATTGCCCTGGGCGGAGAGAATCCCTTTGGCTACCAAGGCAATAGGTCAGGAAACAATGACTAGGGACTCTTTGAGCTGTGGAGAAGAGGATATGGGGCCTGCAACTATCTTTGCGCAGGCGGTCACCACCGACATCGTCTTCTAGGCCATGTAAAATTGTGACGTGAATACTACCATGTCTCTTTTATAGAAGGTATAGCGGGAATGCTGACATCTGACTGGCGCTATCCCCATGTCTCACACTTTCTTGTAATTGATAGCATGTGCAGGTGCTTTGACGTATGGAGGTTGCCTACCTACTCTATCTGCCAATATTAAAACTGGGGTCAAAGTTTCAGTGGCAGATTTGATTTCTTAGACTCCTTTTGTACCACATACAGATAACTAATTGCTTGGATAGGTTTGAAAAGTGTCACGAAAGTTGTTAACTTTTTAAAATAGTGTTTTTCTTCTCTCGTAAACTACAAAAATCCTCAATGCTCTATCCATTAAGTGCCCCTTAAACCACACACTTTGCATCATGTTTTGTAATTAGGTAAACTCATTGTTAAATTTAAGCCGGTGGTTGCCGGTGGCACCCACTGCCACCCATTTTTGGGGACAGGCACTTAGTTTTCCTCATTAGACATTTACTGA
The DNA here is from genome assembly GCA_963921515.1 of Calotriton arnoldi. Classification (NCBI taxonomy): domain Eukaryota; kingdom Metazoa; phylum Chordata; class Amphibia; order Caudata; family Salamandridae; genus Calotriton; species Calotriton arnoldi. The sequence continues at coordinate 221,471 of CAWUFW010017088.1, forward strand.
GAGCAAGAGAGGCAAGAAACACACACAGAGGAGAAAAAAGGAGGAAGGGAAGGATGGGCAACCCCGTTACAAAGGGAGAAAGCAGAAACATGCAAGAGTGAGATAAAGGAGCAGGGAGTGTCTGGTAGTGGGTCAATGAGATATGAGGTTGATTCAACACTAGCAGCCTTGGTATTCAGCACGCTAGTACCAGCCGAGGTCTTCTGGAAAGATCTTCGGGCTCCGGCACTCATTCTTTTACAAATTAAGCACTGGTAAGCCACAATCATTTTAGGGTAACCTTGCGTTCAAGCCCCCCCCCACAACATCTCACAGACTGAGATTCACGCCTGCTGATAACCCAGCCAACAAGAACTCATAGCCATTAAAAAACATGAGAATAAAGCTGAACCTCACAGAACTATGCTGTGTAGCAGAAAGCTTACCGGTATATCACCATTGTGTTTATTATTACACTTCAGCAAGTCAAGCACTTGAATACATTCTGCTGCAGTGCACATGAATTTATTCCTTGTGAACACCCTTGTCTCTTCAAATATTTAGCCACCTACCTTGTCTTTCCTTCGCTTCCAACTCTCAGAGAGGAATACAAAGCAAAACAGTTCTCTGGAGTCTCCATTATGAACAGTGTTTCCAGTGCTACATCATCTGTTAGTCTGTTAGTATTTTTCCTACACAAAAGGGGTCTCAATTCTTCTTACCTAATATTAATCAATTTTGCGCTGTGGGAGAAAATCAAGGGTACCCCAAAACTGAGACACCCTATATGTACCTCAAATGGATCTCCCATTTACTGGCTCGGGATGGTGTTAAACCTCAATTTCATGATGCAATGTGTCCCCACAATAAGGCGCCTCCTGGAACACCAAAATTGGTATAATACAATTCCATTCAACAATTTCAATTTAAACATTAATTTAGGCCCACTCAAAAACCGAATTCAAGATCAGATAAAAGTTAAAGGTTTTTATTGCAAACTTCAAAAATCGACGATACAGAGTCAATGACATGAAGGCTCTCAAAAGCCGATTTACACAGAGTATATAAAAAATCTGAAAATATTCTAAGTCCCAATGGGCATCAAAATCAGGAAAGAAACTGGCAGCATCCCTAGAAGAACAGGGAAGTCTTGTGGCTCACCCCCAAAATGAAGGGTTTTTATATACAATTCTTGCAAAGGAAATAAGAATTTTCACAGAATCATTGTGGCTGAGCAAATGTATCATTTCTTCAGCAAATCAGAGCACAAGGAAAAATAAAAATCATTATCTTAACATCTAAGCACTATATCATTTTTTTAAATAATTGTTCAGCACCCTCTATGCTAATACCATCCAGAGATGTTTGAATAAACAAAGTACGTTTACAATATCACGCTATTTGAATGAATAGATTTCATACAAGCAGCAGAAACATGTGTTGCCTGTTACATACACGTAGGAACAGTTCACCATGAGCAGAACAATACCAACAGCGAAAAATATTCTAATATATTTCAGCTTGACTGTGTTCTGTAAAGCTTATGGGGAGAGGATGTGTGCAGGGGGCGGAAGAACAGCTTCAATCTTAGTTAAAATGGCTATTGCACAGAAATGTGGAATAACTAAAATACATCAATAAATATATTTCTACAAATCATTAAAAAACTTGTTTCAAAAGCATATGTATCAGCTCAGTCTATTGATGTGAAATTGGGTGGGTGTCTGCATTTTGCGCACTGTTTATGATGCATTAAAACCTGAATCCATACAATTAATTTACAGCATCAATAAGCAAGGCATTTAAAAGTACAGACACACAGCACCTCATTATGGGTCAGGGCAGTTACATGTTTTTCTCTTGCAAGCCTCCTGCAATTCTCACAAATATCCTAAATACTAAATATGTGTGGCAGTTCAGTGTGTGAATTTCACATGAAAATTGGGAATTCTGAATCCTTTTTAATTTTTTAGAAGGTAAGATCACCAGCATCTATCTAGTTTCAAAGTTGCAAAGAAAACGGTTTTAAAGATAAAGTTAAAGCAATAAGTCCATTTTCATCTCCAACTAGCACTCATTAAAGAAATCCTGTCAGTTTGGGGGCACAAAGTACACCAAGAGCAGTATCATGGATTGTACTACTAAATATTGAATCTCCAGCATATTGTGGTACAAGAATAGTGATAAGAAATATTAAAGGACAAAATATTGAAAGGTAAGTGCATATGGGGAAGTACGATTTACTATTCCTAACTCTACATCTACGTACCTTTATGCACCGTGTAGACACATATCTGTGGAGTTAGTGAAAGAAAATCTAGGATAACTTACCTGTTAATATTTTTCCATGATCTTATGTTTCATAGATATTCTGGGGTCGACATTCAGGGTTCGTACCCATATCGGATCCTGTTCTTTGCGCTACACCGGCGCAGAGGAGTTTTGTGTGTTTCTACTTCTTGTCTTCAGCTCAACTATTGACTCTAAAAATCTCTGAGTTAATGCATTGGCTGCAGACTGCAGAGCTCGAAAACACAGGGAGGTAATTGCCTCTTCATGTTTCTGAACTGTGCTGTCAGCAGCATATGCACTAATTCACAAATATTTTGAGTTAATGTATGCACTGAAGACAGGAAACAAAAACACACATACTCCTTCTGTGTCAGGAAAAGGCAGAGAATTGAATCATGATGCTCCTACAGGGCCAGCACGTAGGTCAGTGCTACTGAAATTATGCAGTAGGAGAGGGCCAAATTATGCGACAGGGTTGACCAATTTATGTAGCAAGAAAATGCTAATTGTGCGGCATAATGCAGCACATTTTCTGATAGTGTTACTTCTCTATTTTGTTATTTTTACACTTAACACTTTTTGGGCATAGGTTGCACCTCATAAGTGCCAGTTTAATGCTCAAACATAGCCATAAACAACAGAAAGGTGACCAGTCAACCTTTACAAAGGGCCTTCCATTTCGTGGCAACATATGCCGCTGCGTTTTTATTAACTTTTGAACCATATGAGCTAAAAACAATTCTTTTTTGGTAAAATCTGCAGATTATTCGGCAGATGATAGATTATGTGGCAAATGTAGGAGATCCATAATTATGCGATAAAAACGCTGCAGCCACACAATTGCATAATTCCAGTGGCCCTGACATAGGCAAATAGGAAACTCTCAAGACTGCACGTAGCCACCAATCAAAGTAAAATCTTTACACACCCATTCTCTTCCATCCCTTTTCAGTTTGACCATGTCAAGTATAGGCTCGAAAATAGGTTCACACATATGAGCATGTGTGTAGCTACCATTAGATAGCAATCCAGATCAGGATTCTCAATTAATTCTGTCTAACTCATCACCATATTCTTCAGCCCAGATTTACTAACACTTTGTGCTGAGTTTGGCTCTATGGTAGGTTTTCCTAATGATTAAACTGCATAATGTTTCCCCTTCTGTGCTGCCACAACAACTTATCACTCTGTAAAACTTTCTATAACATCATCTGGCAATGGAGGAAGACTATCACTCCTCCAAATTGTTGTAAAACTGTAAAGCAAATTACTCTGCTTGAATAGCAGACGAGTGCAGGCCCATCTCAGAAGACTGAGGCTGGGAAAGTGTACTCTGCCAACAATACTCTTCTAACAGGTAGGAGTGTGCAAAAAAATTGTGTCATTTGCTTTTGTGTAATTAAATGAAATTTCAGAAAAATTAGGCATTATTATGTGAAATGCAAAACTGTATATTTTCTATGAAATGTGTCCTTGCATCTGTTTTGAATCAGGGCACACTTCAAGCTAAACAAATCGCACAAAATACACAAGCACCGCCAACAGGAGTCCCTCGTTTGTGGGTCTTTCACGTTGTTCCTGTGTGCTCGTGCAAAGTTTATGACATAAATTGCACATAATTATGCCACATGCCGTCTCAGCATAATTTAGGGAATTTTGCATTGCAAACATTATGCAAAATTACACCAAATTAGACCAGTGTGACAGAAATTTTACCTGGGCCTACTATCGGTTGTGGACAAACACCACATATAGGGGCAGATTTACAAGGCCCTTGCGCCACTTTTGCGTCACTTTTAACATGGGAAAAGTGACGCAAAAGTGGCGCAAGAGGCTTGTAAATCTGCCCCATAATGCGCAAGGGTAGCATTGTTAAGCGCAATTTGCACAAATTTTGAGCTCCAGCAGCGACATGCCTTGGTACGCTACTGTAATGCATTTTTTACCATGCATAGAGCAAAGCAAACAACATTTGCCCGGTGTAATTTGCATTGTCTATATTAAGGAGCACATGGAAAAAAAATCTACAGATAATTATTCATTGTCTTCATCTTGCTTTAATTCAGAAACCATCCAGCCTTAATAGCTCTTTGCTCGAATACTAGGATCGCCATTTTGTTCTCATTAACCGTTAATTTGTTAACATAACAATATTGGGGCAGGGAGCTCAGCTGCCTTTGAAGTCACACAGTGCTTTGATCAAGACCCACAAGATCATCTACATACATTAACACATTAACATGTCTGTCAAATACCTATGGAGAAGCACAGCTGTTTGTTTCCTTCAAGATGGTGGGCAGATCGTGGAAACAGGTGAAAGCGCACAGGCGCAAAGGCATAGCCCTGTATCATGTAACTTTGTATCAAGATTTGGCCTGTGCATTGCACCTTTGCACACAGATGAACCTGAACACAGTTTCACGAATGCAGGACATAAAAAGGTATATAAGCCGCTGACCTTCAGGATTCTCTTTCTTGAAAATTAGCTTTATAATGGAACCCTTCCAAGCTTCAGTTAGTTTACCAGTATCAATAATTAAATAAATTAAAGGAGCATATAGTCCTGTCAATCACGCAGGATAAGGTCAAAAAATCGAATTTGTGAAATTATCAAATCCAATATATGGTCTGAATATCATGCACCTCTGCGCATCATCATTCACAATTTAATGCTGCATATCTGTCAGAGCTTTGAAACTTGATGCGGGGCTCATTTCGGCCTCATTCAAAGTTATAAACAAAACAGGTCCTCAAGAAAAGGAACTAGTAGGGAGATAAGGCATTTGACGTCATCTAGAGGTATAGCCATGCAAGATCACCATGCTTATGGATTCAAGACAAAACTCAGTCATGGGGCTACACATGTTTGATTCTCTGGCAAAAGGTTTGGAGTGATTTAATAGAATACATTTCTAGAAAACTGATGGAAAGCAGGCCAAATAAAATGTTATTCTTTTTCTTCCTATTTTTCTTATTAATAATTGCCTCTGCTAATGCTTGTTTACCACATACTGCAATTGCTGTTCCCGTCTTAGGGGCCGATTCCGATTCCAGCCGGAAATCTCTCCGACCGAACCGGTCCCGGAGAGAATTCCGACCGAATCGGATCCTAGCAGTCCGACCGGACGAAGTACGATGCATTCGCATGCTATCGGACTCGATTCGGTCGGACTCCCATTGAAGTCAATGGGAGCCGGTCGTACAACGCGTACGCGGGCTCCCATTGACTCAATGGGTGCGAGGCGAACAAGGGCGCCCCCTACAGCGGGTACGCGTCCATGCGCATCGCGGCGTACATGCACAGGTAGGGGGGACCCATGGTTCCCCCCTGTGTGCGACTCGCACGCCTACGCGTACAGGGGGGTCCGACGCGGTCCCCCAAAGTCCGGCTCCGACAGCTCTTTCGAGCCGGACGGCGCGAGTCGGTCGGACTGCTCGCGGCGCGCATCGTACTTACCCGGCCGGGAAACGTCTCCATAGCGCGGTGCGAGTCGTGTCCGTGCGAGTCGGTCGGAGCGTGTTGAAGCCGCGTACGAGTCGGTCGGCGATTTCGCGGGAGCTTGCATCGTACTCGCTCGGCCAGACCCGCGTACGATTCGGTCGGGAAACAGGGCTCCGAATCGGATCTGGTAAATCCGAATCCGATTCGGAGCACTACCGGCCGAGATCGGAATCGGCCCCTTAATGTCTAGGTTTTTTTTTTTTTGTGAATTTTTTTTATTCATTTCAAACTAAACAAGAAAACAATAAAATAGCAGAGACGGGGGTCCGGATACATTGCTTAACAGGAAAAAGAAAAAAAAGAAAAATATAAGAGCACAGTTAGTGGCAGAGTAAAACATAATAAACTTAATCAATAAGAGACCAGTTGTCTAAACAGAATAATAACTATTCCTCCTACAAATAGAAAGAAAGGATAAACATTGATGTGCTAAATAATCATTAGTAGGTGGAGGGGAGCACCGAGAAAAAAAGGAAAAATAAATAAATAAACATTTTTAAAAAAGAATGTGACTAAGCAGGCATGTCCGGTTGAGCAGCTACATTGGCCAGGCAGCTTCGGACGGGGACCCGAATGAGCTTTCTCCAGTGAGAATCATTTTCAATTAATACCATCTCCAGTCTACTTATGCTCAAGAATTCACGTCACCAGATTCATGGATCAGGAGACTCACTAGAGAGCCAAAATCATGCCAGAACGAGTCTTGCTAGTGAGACAGAAAAAAGTATAAGCCTGATAGGTATGGGGGGATAACTGGTGAATGCCCCAACATAATTAACTTCGAATTCCCTGCCACCTCTAAGTCTGAAATAGCATAGACCTTACCAAAGACAAATTCCCAGTACAAACACAGTGCGGAGAAAGATGCAAAAACATGAGTCGCATTAGCTTCCACCGATCCACAGCGGTAACAGCGTTCCACTAGTCGTAGCTTCATAACAAGGAGACGATGAGGGGTGTAATACCAATCTTTATTATATTTCAGGTGATGTACCTTGATCCGAAATACATTCATGGCTGAGTGAAACAGCACATTGCCGCGCCTAAGGTCCACAGTTGTTGCTTCAGTGTTGAGGAGAGAGAACGAGCCCAACAGGAATGAGTCAGCCATGTTACTCTGTGATGACCGATAAATCACCTTATAGACCAGCCCTATTTTTCTCTTTAGAGGAGCATTCCTTATAAGGTCCTGACCAGGGTTATCAATACAGCGAAGTTCTTCATCCTTAAGACTAAAGATGAAATGCCTCATCTGAAGGTACCTAAAGAAGACAGTGGATGGAAGAGAGAACTGTTCCTGTATGCTCCAAAATGAAGAGAAAACGTCTGCTTCAAATAACTGCCCTAAGATGAGTAGGTTGCCCTTTCCCCAGGCGTCCCTGAAGGCCTCGTGTACACAATAAGGGAAATTGGGATTATAGTCCAGATGCGTAAGCTGGTTAAATAGTGTAATACCTGAAAACATTTGTTTATATGAATTCCAGATAAGATGAAAGACTTTTAAAGTCTTGAAGCGGGTTCACTTAAAATATACGGTATCCACACTCCCTACTCTTGGGGATATAGAATAGCCCAAAGGTAAGAACTCAGGGTACAGAGTAGCCCAAAGGTAAGAAGTCAGGGAACATACGCCCCTGAGGCCACAGTCCCCAACTCAATACAAGCAGCAAGCGTGAAAAAATGACGCCAGATAATAAAAACCTAAGAATTGGGAGTACAACCCCACCATCTTCCTTAGGCTGTTGTAAAAACGGAATGTTACAAGGCTTCCAATAACTCCAGATAAACTTCTGCCATAAGGCCTCCACTTTATTGAAGAAGACCGCAGGAGGAAAAAGTGGAATACATAGAAAAAAAATGTAAGTACCCAGGGAGGATGATTATCTTAATGAGGTTACAGCGCCCGATGAGTCCCAGATGGAAACGATTCCACTTCAGAAAAATTATAGCAGAGTGTTGAAACACCTTCTCATACTTATTCTCAAGGATCTCCGAAGTATTAATAGTTAAGATAACCCCCAGATAAACCAATGACTGGACCCACCTCACATCCTCTCCTGACGAAGCAACATTCAATAAGATCTGGGTTTTGTCGGAATTTAACTTGTAACCGGCTACCTCCCCAAATGCCTAGGCGGCTGAAACTACTGCTCTTAAGCCACTCATCGGAGCAGGTGTCAAAACAGCCACATCATCAGGATAGGCCAGAATTTTAACCTCATAATGATGCAGCTTCAAGGGCTGTATCTCTTCTGATCGCTTAAGAGAATGGATGAATGGTTCAATATATATTGCAAATAGCTGGGAGGAGAGAGGTACCGCAAAGAATATTGATGGGATCTGAAACTACACCTGTGCTGCTGATCCTTGCCTTGAGACCAGTATACAGACGCCTAACTTTGGAGACAAAGATTGAACCTAAGCCCACGGATTCCATAACTCCCAAAGAAAGGGCAAGGAGACCCGGTCAAATGCTTTCTCCACATCCAGACGTATCATAACGACTTTACTCTCATGAGAAGAAGCTACCTCCAGAGCTGAGATTGCTGTGTTAACATGTGATGTTGTATCCCAACCTGGGATGTAACCATGCTGGTTTAGATCGACCAACTCCGAAATGATCACTGATAGCCGATTAGCAAGAACGAAGGTATAGATTTTAGCATCAGCGTTGATTAAGGAGATTGGATGGTATGATCCACAGAGTGTGGGGTCTTTTCCCTTTTTTGGAAAAATAGCAATATTTGTCTCTCGCCACAACTCGGGGACCCCGTCAGAAGACTCAAAAGAGTTAAACAAACCCCTTAAAACCGGAGCCAAAATCTCCAAAAAGATGGAATAAAACTCTAACGGTATCTGATCAGGGCCAGAAGCCTTCACACTGGCGAGAGAGCCAATGGCATTTTCATCTTTTCCGAAAGAGTGATGGTTGCCTCTAATTTGGACCGCTGGCTAACAGTCAACTTTTTGTCAAAATATTAGCTGATATTTCAAAAAACTCCTCGGTGGAAGCGGAACAGTCCTCGCCAGGAAGGTCCTGGTAGAATTGACGAAAGACCTCACAAATTGCAGCTGGATCAGTAGTGAGAGCACCATTCACAATGGCATGGGTCTGTGAATGGGTATGTGAGTGGGCGTACAAGAGATTGTATGAGGGTGTGAGTGGGTGTGTACGTGGTTCTGTGGATGATGTCATTAGTGATGTCATCAGTGATGTCATTTGAGATATCATCAGTGATGTCACTGACCATGTCATGAGTGATGTAACATGTGAGGTCATAGGCAGGGCATTGCGGGGGAGTAAGTTACAGTAGGCTCAGGTTACTATAACTGCTAAATCTCTATGGTTTTGTTCGAGTTTTTTCAGTGAATGTATATAATTGTCATGATGCCGGAAACATTGAAGGCAAAGATTAAAAACACCAATTTAAAAAAAAATCATACCTATTATTGGAAATGTGCTAGCCGTATATTTTAAAACCATAAGGAAAACGAAAGGTAATGATTTTCCGGTGCAATAGCAAGAGGACTACATATCCCAGTATGCCTGACAACTGCATAAAAGCAGGCGATAATTACTAATCATTGTAATCAGACGGAAAACCACCAGGAAGAAGACAGATTGCCGAAATGTGTTATGGGGTCTGAAAATGTGCATTGCAATCAGAACTGGCGAATAAAAGAAGTTACCTCAATTAGCTTGTGGGAGTGCAGCGTTGCTTTTCTGTCGTGGCTTTACATTACTAGGGTTGATGGTCTTAACCCTAAACGCTGGCACCAGCAGTGGAGTGCACTACATGTATACTGCTTTGCCTTGGGAATATATATATATATACATATGTTATATTTTCAAACCACCCCTTTTTTAAATTTACTCCTAACCACCCTGAGCTCCTTAAAACCTTAAAATTAACCTTACCACCCTAAACCCTAACATTACACGTACCACCCTTTACCACTATCCACCCCTCAACCCTAAATTTAGCCTTACCACCTTAAACCCTAACATTACCCTTACCACCCTTTACCAGTACCCACCCCAAAACCCTAAATTTACCCTTAACACCTTCTACTGCTACCCACCCCAAACCCTAAAATTACCCTTACCACCATTTACTACGACCCATCCCTAAACCCTACCAATACCTTTACCACCCTTTACCACTACCCACCCCTAAACCCTAAAATTACCCTTACCAACCTTTACCATTACCCACCCTTAAACCCTAAATTTACCCTTGCTACCTCTAAACCCTAAAACTCGCACCCAGGCTGTTGGACTTGGCCCTTTTTGGCTAAAGTTCCCTAAACTTTTTGCCTTCCCCCTAGACCTTTTTTCTGACATGGTGTTGCCAACTTAGATGCTTTGGGCACTTTGCCACTGCTGATCAGTGTCAAAGTGCAAGTGCTCCCTGTGTAAAGTGTAATGGTAATTGGTTGTCCATAATTGGCATGTTTGTCTTACTAGTAAAGTCCCTAGTAAAGTGCACTTTGTGTGCCATGGGTTGGTGATACAAATGCTACTCGTGGGCCTGCAGCACTAATTGTGCCACCCATATAAGTAGCCCCCAAAGAGAGAACTCAGGCCTGCCACGGCAGTGCCTGCGCGCAGTTTGCTAAACTGCCATGTTGTCCTGACAAGTACACCCACTTGCCAGACCTTACCCTTCCCTTTTTATGCACATCAGACATCCCTATGGTAGGCCCAAGGTGCCCCTGGGCAGGGTGCAGTGTATGTGAAAGGTAGGACATGTACTAAGGTGTGTACCATGTCCTGAGAGTGAAAAACTGCCAAATTTGTTTTTCACTGTTGCAAGGCCATCTTGCCCATAGGACAGAATGGGGGAGGCTGTGTAATATGTTTCCAGCCTATCTTCCCATAGGCTTAAGATGGAGAGGTGAAGTTTAGTGTGCCTGAGCTCACAATTTAATAACACTTCTTTTTGTGAAGGTGGTTTTTGAATTGTATGTTTAGAAACCACGCTTTTAGAAGTGGCTGGTTTTTTTGTTCTAACAATTCTGGGGCCGATTCCGATCTCGGTCGGAGGCGCACCCAACACTATTCGGCCGGGAAAAAAGCCAGGCGAATGCCTGTTTCCCGACCAATTCGCACATTCTTCCGAACGAGCAAGTACGATGCGCACAACTGCATAGATTCCGACCCAGTCATACTCACCCAATCCAGGTCCTGTTCTCCGACCGAGCCGGATCCGTAAACGCAGAATCGAGTCGCATGGAAGCCAAAATGCAGCCCCGTCCGGCCGGACAAGTACGATGCGCTTTCCGTACGCGCCGAACCCGTCGCTACGCACGGCACGTCAAAGCATCCGGGAGAGGCGCACATAAGCTCCGATTCGTGCCACAACACGATCCACGGCTATGAGACGAACACGCCAGCGACGAGGACGAGGCGAAGCAAAGAGAAAGACGAACGAGACGAACCAACTATGAATCCCATCATGCCGTTCCTACCAATACTCTACATCTACTACCGGAACAGGCATGGACGCGTTCGGCGCAGAAGGTAAGTCAGACACCAAGCACAAAAACAAACTACACGTACCCGACATATCACACACACACAGAGGGATGCAGAAATTACTTACACCAGCAACAGCAGCAACATAGGGGCGGGATGGCCATCACCAATACCACATATACACATAGGGGCCTGGATGCCCACCACCACTACCACCCCTACTCAGGGGTGCCAGATGCCTGTCACTACTCCCACCTCCACCCAGGGTGTGCCAGATGCCTACCACCACTACCACCTCTACCCAGGGTGTGCCAGATGCCTACCACTACTACCACCCCTCCCCAGGGGTGCCAGATGCCTACCACTACTCCCACCCCTCCCCAGGGGGTGCCAGATGCCTACCACTACTACCACCCCTCCCCAGGGGGTGCCAGATGCCTACCACTACTCCCACCCCTCCCCAGGGGGTGCCAGATGCCTACCACTACTCCCACCCCTACCCAGGGGGTGCCAGATGCCTACCACTACTCCCACCCCTCCCCAGGGGGTGCCAGATGCCTACCACTACTACCACCCCTCCCCAGGGGGTGCCAGATGCCTACCACTACTCCCACCCCTCCCCAGGGGGTGCCAGATGCCTACCACTACTACCACCCCTACCCAGGGGGTGCCAGATGCCTACCACTACTACCACCCCTCCCCAGGGGGTGCCAGATGCCTACCACTACTACCACCCCTCCCCAGGGGGTGCCAGATACCTACCACTACTACCACCCCTACCCAGGGGGTGCCAGATGCCTACCACTACTCCCACCCCTACCCAGGGGGTGCCAGATGCCTACCACTACTCCCACCCCTCCCCAGGGGGTGCCAGATGCCTACCACTACTACCACCCCTACCCAGGGGGTGCCAGATACCTACCACTACTACCACCTCCACCCATGGGGGGCTGGATGCCTGTCACTACTCCCACCTCTACCCAGGGGGTGCCAGATGCCTACCACTACTCCCACCCCTCCCCAGGGGGTGCCTGATGCCTACCACTACTACCACCCCTACCCAGGGGGTGCCAGATGCCTACCACTACTACCACCTCTACCCATGGGGGGCTGGATGCCTGTCACTACTCCCACCTCTACCCAGGGTGTGCCAGATGCCTACCACTACTACCACCCCTCCCCAGGGGGTGCCAGATGCCTACCACTACTACCACCTCTACCCAGGGTGTGCCAGATGCCTACTACTACTACCACCCCTCCTCAGGGGGTGCCAGATGCCTACCACTACTACCATCTCTACCCAGGGTGTGCCAGATGCCTACCACTACTACCACCCCTCCCCAGGGGGTGCCAGATGCCTACCACTACTACCACCCCTACCCAGGGGGTGCCAGATGCCTACCACTACTACCACCCCTCCCCAGGGGGTGCCAGATGCCTACCACTACTACCACCTCCACCCATGGGGGGCTGGATGCCTGTCACTACTCCCACCTCTACCCAGGGGGTGCCAGATGCCTACCACTACTACCACCCCTCCCCAGGGGGTGCCAGATGCCTACCACTACTACCACCTCTACCAAGGGTGTGCCAGATGCCTACCACTACTACACCCCTTCCCAGGGTGTGCCAGATGCCTACCACTACTACCACCTCTACCCAGGGTGTGCCAGATGCCTACCACTACTACCACCCCTCCCCAGGGGGTGCCAGATGCCTACCACTACTACCACCCCTACCCAGGGGGCGCCAGATGCCTACCACTATTACCACCCCTCCCCAGGGGGTGCCAGATGCCTACCACTACTACCACCTCTACCCATGGGGGGCTGGATGCCTGTCACTACTCCCACCTCTACCCAGGGGTGCCAGATGCCTACAACTACTACCACCCCCACTCACAGGATGGCTAATACATGACACAACAAGCACACACCAACATAAACAATGCAACATAAAGACATCCCCCCAACACCATGACAAGCGTGTGTAGACTGTGTCAAATGGCTACAACACTGAACATGACTTTGAACATACAATGTGACCCCCTATCACATGTGCCACACATAAATGTGTGTGGCCCCCACAATGCAAGCAGACCATGACCACTGTGGCAATGGGGTCCAACCCCCATCATCACAGTGACCAAAATGTAAGTGTGGGGCCCATAGCTGAAGCACATCTTGAACATTGTGGCAATGGGGTACAAACCCCCATCATCACAGTGACCAAAAGGTAAGTGTGGGGCCCATAGCTGAAGCACATCTTGAACATTGTGGCAATGGGGTTCAAACCCCCATCATCACAGTGACCAAAATGTAAGTGTTGACATTGAAAAAGCTGCAACTGCCAAACTGCATGGATGATTCCTGGTCACAGAACAACAAACACATCAGTGGCAAAGTAGTGCTTGTGTCCCATAGCAACATAGATTGGGGGAGGCAAACACTGCAGTGCAAATAAGACATACCTTTGCCCATGTGCAGACAAACATCACCCATGGGGGCTGACACTGTCAACATTCATCAATGACACAATGACAGAAGTGACCATGATAATGCAGACCCACATATTTGCACCAATGGGCACACAAATGCAGATACCCTGTGGAGACTGTAGATGTGAGGTGAACAGATACCATACCATGGCAGCAATGGGACACACAAACAATGATCATTGTGCTGACTGATGACCTAGGAGTCCCAGGGACAGCAGGGGAAACCCACCAAACAACAGACAGCCAATGGCACACTAAAGTCATGCCAATGCAGTGGTGCAGATGCACAAACACAAACAAGCAGACCCACACTGCACATCAAACATAACAGGTGAGGGAGGGGTGCCAGTGTCCCCAGGCAACCACACAACACATGATGAGGCCTGAATACCAATTACACAGATGTGCATACAGTGCCACACAAAGGTAACTCATGGATCCAAATCCCCTATGTGGGCAATCAGGCATTGTTAGATGAGAGGGAGCACTAATCACACATGTCACACAAGCATGTAGGAACAGCAACTGACACAGCAAGACACAGAGACACCACAGCACTACCCCCAGGGTCCCCACAATGTGGTGACCCTGGGCTGCATTACAATCCCACTGTGATGACAAAGCTAGATGTCGTTCACACTGTGAACCACAGTCATGTGTCCTGAGCAACAAACTACCATCACACCTACACAAGCACAAATCAATCAGCACGGCCAGTAAGTCAAGGCCAACATGGAGGCAGGGGTCTAGCCGTGCAACAACTCTCATCTGCACACACTCAACACCACACACCTCGACCTCCAACAATGTGCAGCAGTGAAGCACACATGCACTGGTGACATTGCACATGCACCCATGACAATCCCATGGGTGGTGGTGGGAACCAAGGTGCAGAAACACATCACACATGGCCACTCAACAAGACCCTTGAATGTCTGACACACTGCACACTACGCTGTACATGGACATGACGGCAATACCACACCAACCAATGGGATCCCAGCCACAGTCCCACACCAATGAAGAAGCCAAGGTCACCCACAAAGAACACACATAGACAACTACCAACATTGCAGCCCTGACCCTGAGGAGTGCCAGCAGTCACTCACACAACGTGTCACAATCACTGAAAGCTAACACAAACTGGAAATCACATGACAGGTGTAAACAACAAGTGCCAAGGGGAATCCTGACTGTGACCCATCTGCGTCTGCCCACAAACTCAGCCCTCACAGCCAACACACCTATGGGTGACACCCTGATGACCAGTAATGTGCCATGCACCCACATCACAGAGAACCCAGGGAGAAGACTTTGGGGGAACATAGGTCAACTCAGCAAGCATCACAAACAGGAACACCACTAGGGATCCCAGCATGCACAGCAAAATGGAAGTGAACACACAGACATGCTCATACAACACACACCTTGGGCGCAGGCGATGTCACAGGAGTACACACTGCCATGAGGGGACTCCACTCCTGTGTGAGGAAAGCTGTGCCATATGTTGCCACAGTAGGGCTCCATCATGTCAGCAGAACACTTGGTCACACAGTCAACAATTTGCACCAAATGAAGGCTCCCGTCACATCAGCCTGGTCATGGGAGTGTCAACGAAATCATCAGCACAGATCCAACACACATGTATAGCAAGTTGCACTGACAACACAGATGAGTCCTTCCCCATTGATGCCCAAACCTGCATGTCCAGTGGAGATGGCCACACGGTCAGGGAAGTAGAATAATTGAACAATGGCAAGCACAACAGATGTGCAGGGGTGGAAGCCACAGATGTGACATTGCTAATGTAAGTAGGAAATCCCATTGCCAAATATTGAAAATATGACACCCTCAGATGCTGCTAAGGATGACATGGATACACCACAGGATAGGACACATTCCCCCTGGACCCCATGGGTTCCTGAACAGTAACACTTCATTTTCATGAGACCAAATATCACCATCACTGCAGCAAGGGCATGGTTAGCATCATCAACATCATGTACATCAGAAGCAAAAGCACTAGAGAACAGAAAGTCGCTTTATTCAGCATATGTGGGTTCAAAAGTTGAAGTCCAGTAAAAAAGAAACAAAGGCCAATGGCCAGTCCATCCTGAAAGTCTAAACAGGGTGACAGTGGCAGATGTCACCCTACGCATGCCTGCACTGATAAAAACCAGGGACAATCCCCTCGGAGGGGTATACGGGGGGCAGGCCAGGCACCGCAGGGACAGGATCAGGGCTCACCAGAAGGAGGCAGGGAAGGGGTGGTGGGTGCTGAAGAGCCACTGACAACTGCAGTGGAGGTGTCTGACATGGTGTGTGCCGGCACAACTGGGGGGCATGACACTGATGGTGTGGGTGCCGGCACGACTGCAGTGGACCGTGCAGATGGAGTGGACAGGTCCCCCACTGCAGTGCCCAAGTCAGACAGGGTGGTAGTGGACTCCACTGCAGTGCCTACCTCCAGGGGAGGAGAATGGGGATCAGGTAAGGTGGGCAGGACAGAGGGGGAGGACACCGTCTCCACACCAGTGGCACAGACAAGCGCAGCGGGGGTGTGGGGCCGGAAGAGCAAGTGGCAGGGGAGAAGGCCGGATCTTTTTGGGGATGGTGTATCTGTGGGTGGGGGAACCTGGGGCAGGGTGTGGTGGTGGCACCTGTGGAGTGGGGGCCTGAGGGATGGAGGAAGGAGACTTGGTGCCTGAGCTGCAGGGCGGCGGCGGGGTCTTGCTCTTCCGGGTCCGGGGGGACTTGCGGATGGGGGCGTCAGTCGGTCTGCTCCTGGGGGAGGGTGTCCGGGGGCGAGGGGCACTCCGCTCCGTGTGGGTGGGCTTCCTCTTCCCCCTGAATGCTGGATCAGCTGGATCGGAGGGGAAGAGGCCGAGGTCACTGAGGAAGAGCCGCTGTGTCTTTGGGGTTGCAGGTGAGGCAAGGGAGGGGGCTTTGGAGGGAGAGGCAACTGAGGACTGCGCAGTGCTCGTGGATGCGTGTGTGTGTGCCTGGGCCCCATCCCCTGTGAGTGTGGTTTCAGTCCCCTGACTGTGCGTGCGTGTGCGTCTTGTTTGTGGTGTGTGTGTCTGTGTGCTGCTCGTGTCTGTGCTGGTGTGTGCCTGTGCCGGTGTGTGTGTGCTTGGGACAGGTAAGGTGCTGGGGAGTGTGGATGGGGCAGAGGCAGGAGGGGTGAGGGACTGTTGGAGGAGGGACACTGCTGCCGTCAGGGAGGAGTCCATGGACCTATTGCCCCTCTGTAGGGCAGACATGCCCGATGAGATGCCCTCCATGAACGACACCAGCTGAGTCAACAGAGTGGTGTGTGCATGGAGGACACTCAGCATCGCTGTCTGCCCTACATGGAGCTGGCGAAGGAGGTACACAGACTCCTCACTCAGGGCAGCAGGGGACACAGGGGCAGGGGGTGCGGTGCCTGGCCCGAAGGAGACACGCTCCCGAACATGGGAGCCTCCACGGACCTCGGGAATGGGAGCCGATGGGAGGGCGGTGGTGGTGGTGGTGGCGGGGACAGCAACACTAGCTGGGGTGTGGTGGCTGCTGACACCCGCATCCACAAGGGAGTCATCCTCCGAGCTGCTGTGGTCCTCAGCTGAGGTGGATGGTGCTGAGGACTCCTCGGTGTGGCTCCCCTCGCCCTCCGTGCCACTGGGTCCCTCCGACCACTCCTCGGCTGCTGACCCAGTCTGGCTCTGCGGCTCCTCCTGGTCCGTGGAGCTGTCCCCTCCTGTGGCTGTGGATGTATCTGCAAACAATAGGGAAACAGACAGACATCAGTCACCTGCACCGAACGCACACACCACAGTAAGTACAGCACATTACAGTGCAAGCCCTGGCATCCTTAGTTGAACATTGCCAAAAGTGCCCAAACAGAATAGGAGTAGCCAATTGTCAGTCTGATGGTCAACCATGGCACTCACATCCCTCCTGGCCTTGCACACATCTGTCTGGTGTCTGTTGGATGGCAATACCCCAGTGTGGACACATGCACCACCTACACAGTAGTTGGACAGTGCAGAAAACACGGTGAAGCATGTGAACATGCACACATCACAACTCTTGCCACTGAGTCAGTACAGGTGTCCGGATGAAAGGGATGCCCAGAGTCAAATATGAAATGCATGTGATGCATACCAGCGACAGACACCATGATGCACCCATGTCCTGATAGCCATTGCCACAATGGTGTGCATGTAGCACATGTCACTCCCCTGCAGGATCACTCATAGGAAGTTACATGCCATGGCACAGGCATGCCTGCTAAGTCATACATCACTGTCTCCAGTCACATGGGCAGGGCAGCCAGACAACAACAGTCTGCACTGTGTCACAATAGTAGGTCATGGGGAATGCAAGTCCTGGAGCTGAACAAGTGCACATGTACATCCCCCACACACCACATCATCTGAACCCTTATCTGTCCACGTCATACCGATTGGACATATGGGAGACCTGTAACACAACCCTCTGAACCTGAGCACCTCACAATCTGCTGTGAATGGGAAACAGCTGCCTGAACTTCACATTCGCATACCCCAGTCTGCACGGTCAGGTGATCAAACACCTATGTGTCACCCAAGTATCGTCTACTATGGTCACATCTCCGGTGGCATGCTGAGCCCCAACCGAGAGACACCCCAGCAGTCATGACAAGGAAGCCACAGCACACTGACACAGAGGCAGACACCTGAGGGGACATATCACTGAGCACAACGTGTCAGCTGATACACGGGAGTGGGAGTACAGAGTGTATTGTATGGCCTGGAGTAGGCATGACTGTCCTGCCCCACATGAATGAGGGATGAGCCCTGGACAGTAGGCAGCTGGCTAAGTATGTGTGACACACGTAATATACACACTCCTGGGGCCCAAGCATTGTTCCCACCCGCAGCATGGGTGTGTGCCAGATACCCCAGGCACATGTGGTGGATCAGCTCAGCAATTGGACCACATATCAAAGTAACACGCAGATTACATGTCAGAACACAGGCATTGTGTAAGCAAAGGACCCACCCATGATGCCCACCACAGAGTTAGGGGAACAGATGCTGTCCCCCACCTTGAGTCAAGCAAACTGCAAGGACACAGTACCCAAGTGACACAATTCCCTGACTGCAAGGGCCACACCTGGGTATCAGATGAGGAGTGGGCAGTGCACAATCGAGGGACATGGGTCCTGGACCACATGACTGATGTACTGTGGAAGTTCAACCAGGCCAGAGGAGGGCACATAGCATGGCAGACAAAGTTCACAATGCAGTCATGGACTCACCCCCTCCTTGCTGCTCTCTAGCCTTCAGCTGCCCATCCAGATCAGGGAAGACCACCGCCAGGATCCTGAGCATGTGGGGGGTCAGGGTCCGGTGTCCGCCCCTCCTGCGAGGAGGCAACAGCTTCAGCTGGACCCGTGCGATCCTCCGGGTCCAGCCCCGAAGGTCCTGCCACCTCTTCTGGCAGTTGCGGATCCGGCGCTTGTAGTCCCCCACGGATCTCACTGCCCGGACGATGGTCAGCCATATCTTCTGCTTCTGGTGGGCATCAACCTGTGAGGAAGACAAAGTGAGAATGCCATTACTACACATGCAACATATCCGTGCATTACACAGTTGGATATACATGTCTCAATCACAGGGGCACATGATGTACACAGGCAGTGCAACGATGGCTATGGACAGTATGCCAGCAGTTACTACATGGTATCATTGCCTGTGAAGTAAAACCTTGTTTAAATGCACTGTCACTGCACTATACCTGTTCAGTGCATGTAACTACACACTATGGGGGGTGACAACTACTCAGTGAGCCTGCTAGCCAGTGGTGTGCAGACTGTTAGCCTTGCTAGTCAGACAACATGCACATTTAGTAAGGCAGTGGACAGCACACTCACCTGCTCCCCTGCTTTCCCATACAGCTTGCTGTACTGTGGAAGGAGGCTGTCCAGCAGGGCCTGGTTCTCCTCAGTGCTGAAGGCTGGGGCTCTCTCCACAGTACGTGCCATTGCAGGGTCCAGAGGGTGCAGATACAGCAGCAGTGGTGGTGGCAGATGTCGTCCTGGAGCATGTAGTGCAGGCAAGTGAGCTCTCAGGGGAACAGCCAGCATTAAATGTGTGCTGCAGGGGCAGATACTATCCCATGTGTCCAAAGTGATAGGTCCAAGTCTTTAGCATCTTCTGAATCTGGCCAATCCATGGAATTGCACCACTTACACACGCCCACAGCATCCTTCAAAAGTTCAACTTCATGACACCCATGAATTTGCAACATTGTTGTGGGTGACCAACTGAATTTCCAGCATCAGACTCGTTCAAGATTTGAAAACGCGTCCGTTGCCAGGCCAGGCCATAGCCAGTGGATGCGCACCGATCGGTCCATTGCTGTTCAACGCGTACCCGGATACAACGCGTACCTGCTCACATTGAATGCAATGGGCCGGCCGGGCACACCGATCGGTCCATTGCTGTTCAACGCGTACCCGGATACAACGCGTACCCGCTCACATTGAATGCAATGGGCCGGCCGGGCACACCGATCGGTCCATTGCTGTTCAACACGTACCCGGATACAACGCGTACCCGCTCACATTGAATGCAATGGGCCGGCCGGGCACACCGATCGGTCCATTGCTGTTCAACGCGTACCCGGATACAACGCGTACCCGCTCACATTGAATGCAATGGGCCGGCCGGGCACACCGATCGGTCCATTGCTGTTCAACGCGTACCCGGATACAACGCGTACCCGCTCACATTGAATGCAATGGGCCGGCCGGGCACACCGATCGGTCCATTGCTGTTCAACGCGTCCCTGTACAAGTCACTGGCATATGTCACCATGCCTGTCACAGGTGAATATATGCCAGCAACATATACTTCCCAGGGAGTGAGGGGCACACCTACAACACCACACCCTGTCCACACTGTATCCTGAGGCATGTAAGGCTGCATTACCTATTCCGTGTATGGGGGTGAACATGTTGTTCTGTGAGTGGCACTTGGGGGCAGCCACTCCCAGGCTGTGCACGTGTTCATGGGGACAGAATCCTTGGTGTTTCATGCACATGACCACTGTGATGTGCAACTGTTCATTTCTGTGCATGTGGCATGGTCACATTTCACGGTGGTGTATGTGTATGTCATGTCACATACCCCCTGAGTCCCATGTGTGACGGTATGTACGTCCCAGGGTGACCCATTGCCACAATGGTGATGGTCCTCCACAGTCTGTGTGCATGTTGTGTTTACAATGTCTCTGATTCCATGTGCACAATGGGAGACAGTCTCCACATCCACGTTGTTTGTGCATGGACTTTGATGTTGTACGTGTGTGTGTCACAGACGTCCATGTCTGTCCTGCAGAGGCAACAGGGACCACTACCTGTGGGGGTCATGGTTGTTTTGCTGTGGTGTATTCATGATACACCATGTCATGCCAGTGTCCATGTGGCAATACAGGGTCCCTGGGAATCTACCTGTCGTTGAGCTGTGATGCCTGGGGCACATCTGTCCTCACATGTCACTGTGGGGTGTGTTTGGAACGTGGCAGCAGGAGATGGGAACTGTGACACGGCCTCATGATATCCCATGGCACAACCTGGGACTTGTTGATGCCACTTGTTGAACTGTGATGTTAGATGTTGGCCATGTATGTGCCATACATGTCCTAACGGAACTGCACACATCATGTACTTGTGCCTCATAATGATGTATCATGTGATATTGAGTATGGTCAATGCCACATATGTGGGGTGACTGACAATCTTTCTTTCTTCACCTATGCACTGCAGGGCACCAGCTGTCCATAGACCATTCCCTGACCTTGCAACCATGGTGGAACGGGACTGCATCCGACGGTACCGCTTCACCAGGCCGCTGATTGAGGTGTTGACGGTGCGGTTGGCCCCACATTTGCAAGCTGGCCGGACATACCCTACAGCGCTGACCCCCAAGGTGAAGGTGATGGCAGCCCTACACTTCTTTGCCACCGGTACCTTTCAACACACTGTGGCGACTGCTGGTGGGATGTCACAGACCATGTTCAGCCGTGTGCTCCGCGATGTTTTGGAGGCTATGTTGATTTACCTGAACCAGTACATCTATTTCCCTAGACTCCAACAACTCACTGACGTGAAGAGTGACTTCTATGCCCTGAGGAGGATGCCACATGTCATTGGCTCCATTGATGGGACACATGTTGCTTTGGTACCACCACAGGCCCAAGAGCAGGCATACAGGAACCGCAAACACTACCACTCGGTCAATGCACTGGTGGTATGTCTTGCAGATATGAGCATCTCACACGTCTGTGCCCGTTTCCCCGGTTCTGCACACGATGCCTACGTGATGAGGAGTAGTCGCATCCCGAGGATGATGTCACAGATGCGGAACCAGCGTGCCTGGCTTGTTGGTGTGTACTGACTTAGTGCCATTGTGTGTGTTCTGCAATGTAGTGTTCCACCCTCTTTTCCAACTCAGCTAATGTGCAATTGTCTGTATGTAGGTGACTCCGGATACCCCAACATGCCGTGGTTGCTGACGCCCCTCAGGAACCCTGTGACACCAGCCCAGATGCGCTACAATGAGGCACATGGTCGGACAAGGAGAGTGATTGAGCGGACCTTTGGTCTCCTGAAGAGCCGCTTCCGCTGCCTGGACAAGACAGGAGGGGCCCTCCCATATGCCACAGCAAAGGTGTGCAAGATTGTCATCGTCTGCTGCATGCTACACAACCTGGCAGTGCGGAAGGAGTTGCCTCTCATCCTGGATGACGATGACCAACATCCGCCACCTGTGGAGGATCCTGGTCTGGACCACGATGCCAGTGATGATGATGATGATGATGATGGTGATGTCCGCACACAGCTCATCACCAACTTCTTCAGCTGAATGTGAGTATCCAGAGATGTCATGTCAATGATGTGAGTATGCATGATATGTGTTGGTGGTGCTCTGGTGCTGTTTGAGTGTGTCCATGTGCTACATGACTGTATGCGTGTAGCGATGTGTCCTTACAGGTAGTCTGTACTCCCCAACAGTGTTGACATGCTAACTTGGTTCTGGGTGGGTATCTTGTGACATGTATTGGGCATGAGTATTGCAGTTCTGTCCTGTTCTTCAGTGCTTTTGACTGTGTTTCATTTCTGTCCTTCACAGGGTACTTTCAGAGTGGTTTGGTCAACTGTGATCCCCAACACCGTGATTCGACTTCCAGGGTGGTAGCTGTCGTGTCCCTACAGGTGATGTGCGTCACACCCATGGACTTCCTTCCTTCTACACTTGTTGACTGTGTGCCCGCTGCCAGGTGGGATTGCCTTGCATCTGTAGTGGTTACAACATGTTGCAAATGTGTAATAAACCTGTGCTTCACTTTGTGATGTGCGTTGTCTGTGGTCACACATCTGACTGACATTTGCTTACTGCACCAGTGGGCTAGTTGACAGAGACTGTGAATAGGTGTTGTGTCTGTGCATTGCACCGTATTTCCTGGCAACATCAGTGTAGGCGATGAGTCAGATGGGCTAGGTGTGTATATGTTGTGTAGCCCTGGTGGTGTGTCTCCCTCATATGTGTCACGTTGCCATGACTCACATGCCTGTGTTGTACTTGCTGTAGCAGTTAGCATGCACAGTGTAATTTCGCAGGTCATCATCTCCATGACAGGAACCACGTTGGAATCACAACAGAGGCAGGTATGGTGTATTAGTGTGTTTATTGTCATACATGTGTGTGTATAGTGCACAGGATGGTGGGTGCTGTACATTTTGATTTCAATCCTAAGTTCCTAGATGAATTGGAAGTCCTGGTAGCAGATATGTCCAGAATAAAGTCCACAGTCATCTGATACATTGGTCCAACTTGTACTCCCCATGTCATGTGGGGGAGTTGTGTTGCAGTCAACAGGGTGAACAGTTTGCGCACAAAGGTGATTATCCAGTACAGGTTTTGGCTTCCTGGGGGTTGCACATGGCCATCGGCCTCTCACTTGCCCCTCCTCGGACGACCCCTCTTCTTTGGGGGGGACCCTCAAGTGCAGGCTGCTGCTGTGCAGGGGACTCTCCGCCAGAGTCATCCTCCATCCCTGTGGCAGTTGCAGTTGTTTCAGCACCAGATGTTGTGGGCACACAGGGAGGTGTTGACTGGTTGCTGCTCATCTGGCGGAGGCATTGTAATATGTCCCTATGCACCGCCGTCATCTCTTGCAGTGTGTCCCACTTAGACTCCACGCGGGACATGTGCGAGTCCAAGCGGGCATGATGGGCAGCCTGGTGCTGTTTAATGTCCCTGAGGAGCCCCACTACCTGGCTGAGCTCTCCGGTGCTGGACTGGTACGCATCGGCTATGCGTACCAGTTGTGGGTCATCATGCAGTCCAGACCCCTCTGCGATCAGTGACCTATGTCTCCCACCCCTCCCACCACCCCTGGCGACACGTGCAGTACCTGAGGTGGCACGCACAGGTGACCCTGGGCCCCCTTGGGAGTTGTTGGTGGTGTTGGTGTCCATAGCCCCACGTTGGTCCAGGGTCCCTGTGCTGGTGGTGGTGGTGCTCCTTGGTCTGTCCGTGTCAGCAGGGGTGGTATGTGTGTTGACAGTCATTGGAGGGGTGGGTGCAGGGGTGCAGCTGGTGGTCCTGCTGGTGCTGCATGATGACTTGCTCCGGAGGTGCCAGGTAGGTCTTCGTCATCCGAGGAGGGCAGAGGCTGTTCCACACCAGTGAGCTCCGTTTCCCCTTGAGCCTGGGACAGGGACTCCTCAGCGTCTGCTGCTGTGTCCCCATCATCACCTGTTTTTGGGAGACACACACAATGTATGTTATGTTTCTGCAGGCATGAATGGTTGACACACATGACAGTTGTGACTGTACCTCTGGATGCGGGCCTGTACATTGCATTGTCCTAAGTTGTCACAGTCAGAGGTTGATATTGGTGTAGCACATTGTCCTGCATACTTTGGGCATTTCTATATGAATGTTGGGGTGTGTACATGGTCTGCATTGGTTGTATTTGGTTGACATCCGGCCCTCCTTCCCACCCAGCCAGATATCCCACCATGGAACGTACTTCCATTGCAGGGAGTGCAAGTTGTCTTTCAGGATGTCAGTCAGTGGTGTCCTGCTGTTGGTTGGTGCACAGTTCCCAGCAGGGCCTTGTGCTCCCCACAGCAGTACCCAGTGTCAGCCATCTTGTCAGTTCTTGTCCACTCCCTGTGATGTGCGCATGGTTCAGGGTGGTGTTGATGGGACAGTTGTGGGGGTGACCAATATCTGTGACTACCACTCCCATCATGCTATTGCCTCCACCCCACTTCCCAGCATGCCCATACTTACTTGCTTTTGAGTGGACTTCACTGTGTGTGAGTGTGAGAGCAATGGCAAGATGGCTGACAGTGGTGTCCTGCTGTTGGTTGGCGCCCAGTTCCCAGCAGGGCCATGTGCTCCCCACAACTGAGCACCAGTGACAGCCATCTTGTCAGTTCTTGTCCACTCCTTGTGATGTGCGCATGGTTCAGGGTGGTGTTGATGGGACAGTTGTGGGGGTGACCAATATCTGTGACTACCACTCCCATCATGCTATTGCCTCCACCCCACTTCCCAGCATGCCCATGCTTCCTTCCTTTTGACTCTGCTTCCCTGTGGGGTTGTGTGCCTGTGCTGACAAGATGGCTGACAGTGTTATCCTGGGGTTAGTTTTGCTACAAGTCCCATGTGTGTCCCTGTGCTTCACACTGCATGACCCAGGGTTGTGGTTCTTTGTGGGATATTTGATTAGAGTGTGAGGCAATGCATTCTCCCAGGTGAGTTGTGTGGAGTTTGTGTTAGGGGTGTGTGTGAGTGGAGCTGCTGGTAACTATGGTCAGTGCTGTCAGTCCTCCTTCCCACCCAGCCAGATTCTCCACCATGGAACGTGCTTCCGTTGCAGGGAGTGCAAGTTGTCTTTCAGGATGTCAGTCAGTGGTGTCCTGCTGTTGGTTGGTGCAAAGTTGCCAGCAGGTCCTTGTGCTCCCCACAGCAGTAGCCAGTGTCAGCCATCTTGTCAGTTGTTTTCCACTCCCTGTGATGTGAGCATGGTTCATGGTGGTGTTGATGTGCGCATTGTGAGGGTGGGCAATATCTGTGACTATGACTCCCATGATGCTATTGGCTACACTGACTTGCCCAGCATACACAAGATTCCTTCCTTTCAGTGGGCTTCACTGTGAGGTGGTGTTGTAGTGGTGGCTACATGTCTGGATGTGTTTGTTAGTTATATTTGTGCCACTGCCTAGCTGTAGTTGTAGTTCTGTTTGTACATGTGATGACACAGTTACATATCACTATGAGATGGCATGTGTTGTGTTTATCTGACTGACATACACATTTTGGGATGATTCTGTTCTGGTTGGTGTGTATTTGCTTAGGGTGCATGGTTTGACTCTCCCCTTGACAGTGATGTGTGTGTATTGTCGCACAATATTGTGTACATTTGTTGTGTACTCACCAGGCTCTGGGATGTTTTCTAGTTCATAGACGCTCACTGGTGGTAGGATGGCCCGCACCTTCTCCTCCCAGGGCCTGAGGTATACTGGTTTGGCAGGAGGGCCACTGCCGGTGTGTTGGCTCAAGAGGTAGTCCTTCTTGAACAGCTCCCTGACCCTCCTGCGCACGTCATACCACCTGTTCTGGATGTCTGCCTTTGTCCGCAAACATGGTGATTGTGCGTTCACCCTGTCGACGATCCTCTCTCACATCTTGGTTTTCTGCGACATGGGTGTCTGTTGGACCAGTGTACCAAACAGCTGTGGCTCTACCCTGAGGATCTCATCTACCAGGACTTCCAATTCACTATCTAGGAACTTATGATTCTTCTTTGGGGGCATGGTGATGGGTGGTGATGGTGAGTGATGTGTGTGTTGGTGTGCAGGTGAGGGTGTGTGAGTGTGTGTTTAGCTGGGTGTATGTGAGGGTGCTATTTGTTGAGGTGCTGATGGTGTGTGGCTTGTGTGATGGATGAGCTGTGGGTGGGTGTGTGGTTGCTGTCTGTTCAGTGCTGGCAGGTAATTTGAATTTGCAAAGGATCATGGTAGGGATTTGTGTCCTTTATATGGGTGGAGTTGTGGGTGTGTCTTTGTTCCCTGTCCCCCCCAGTATTTATTGCCTTTGTAATTGCTTGTTTGGCCTTTTTTTGTGTGTTTTTCCCTTTGTACTTTTTGTGCATGTAGGAGACGTTCTTGTGACCGAGTCGGACCCTGCAGTTGTCTCGTACGAGCTTCTCCGAGTCGTTCACGCTGTGTTTGTGCTGTTTTCTATGCTGCGTACGCGTCGGTCGCGGTGTATTGGGTTGCTTATTCTCGCAGTTTTGTATGCGTGTCGGTCGTACGGCTTGGGCTCCGTGAGACTCGGTCGTGTTTTCCACGCGTTGCATCGTACTGCGCGGGTCGGACTTTGCGGGTACGTTTCGTTCGGGTTCATTCCTGGTGCGTGTCGGTCGGTTCGATTCGCGGGGTTTTCCGGCCGGATGGCTGTTTTCCACGCGGCTCGGTCATTCGGCTTGTGTTCCGTACGAGTCGGTCGGATTTTGCACGCTTCTCATCGTACTTTGCGGGTCGGCCTGCACCTGTACGTGTCGGTCGGTATTAATTCCGGCTCCGAGTCGGTCGGTACGTTTTCCGGCCCGAATCGGAATCGGCCCCTCTGTGTGTCTCTGCCTGGTTGTGGATTGACTGTCTGGATTTGAATGTGATAGGATCTGGGAAATGTCTTGACCCAGGGGAGGAGTAGGTGAGACAGCCGGTTGACCTGCATCTGGAGTGTAGGGGGGTGGAGTAGCCCCTGGAGGTGAAGAGGCCTGGGCTGCTGCCATACAACAAAGGCTCCATCTCCTGCTGAGTGATTGAAGATCCAGACCCCCACTATCAAAGGAAGAAGGTGTCCCTGGCTGGGGGACACCCAGAACTGGTTTGGACAGGGGTCAGTGCCCCCTGAACACAAAGACTTCAAAGACATTTAGGGGTATAACTATGAGAGCTGAAACCACTTGACTTTAGACTGAAATCCCTACTGAAAAACGATTGAACCTACTTGGTGCTCAAGAGGAACCTCTGCCAAAGAAGAACAGCTGAAGAGACTGAAGAGAAGGACTGCCCTTGCTGTGTGTTCTGGGGCTGGCCTGCAGTTTGCTGGTTTGACTAAGGAGAGGACAAGGGACTTTGCTGTGTGCTGTGTCCCCCTGCTTGTGAGGACTTTGCTGTGTGCTGTGTCCTGAAGTAGCGTGTCTCCATGGGCCCGAGGAGAGCTGGCTCCCTGTTGTGGAAACTCAGGAACATAAAAGTTTCCAAGTGTGTCTCAGCGACGCTGTGTGCGTGTGCTTTTTGCAGCCTGGGACCTTCGTAAGAACTGCCCCGTGATCGTGTGCACCCGGAGTCCAAGTGAGTCTCAGCGACGCTGTGTGCGTGTGCTTCGTGCAGCCTGAGACCTTCGTGAGGATTGCCCTGCGATCGTGTGCACCCGGAGTCCAAGTGAGTCTCAGCAATGCTGTGTGTGTGTGCTTTGTGCAGCCTGAGACCTTCGCGAGGATCGCCCTGTGATCGTGTGCACCCGGAGCTCAAGTGAGTCTCAGCGACGCTGTGTGCGTGTGCCCTGTGGCAGCCTGAGACCTTCGTGAGGAATTGCCCCGTGACTGTGTGTCCCGGAGCAGTCCTGTTCTCTGCTTCGATCGACAGCGTGGCCAGAACTGCTGTGATCGTCATTGCCATCGGCCCGGACCGGCATCCCCAGAGGAGCTGTGGGAATCCACCGCCGCCGGCCCGAGCCTGCCTTTGCCAAGGAGAGACCTCGAACCATCACCGTCAGGGGTCCGAGTTCCACTGCCCAAGATCAACGACGTCGCACCGGAGGCCCAAGCCGTGAGGAGAGGAGAGTGAGATCGCACCCCCAGGTAACGCTCAGCGAGCGTGCGTGTGTCACCGCCTGGGCCGGGTGCGGGCTCCGAGAGAAACGCTCTCGGCCTTTCCCATCTTATCGCGGCCCGTACTTGCCGAGGAGTGGCAGTACCGGGGCCGGAGTGTGGAGCTGTACTTTGTTTTCCATCATACCAGTGTTAGGGGCATATTTTGGCAGTAGCTGACCGTGAGTCAGTAAGAGTGGCATAGACACCGTCCAGAGCACCGCGATCGGTGCCGAAGTACATTATTTTTGCATTACAAACTGCCTGATTGTTGCATTACGAATTGCATTATTTTTGCATTACGAACTGCCTGATTGTTGCATTACGAACTGCATTATTTTTGCATTACGAACTGCCGATTGTTGCATTACGAATTGCATTATTTTTACATTACAAAGTGCCAGATTGTTGCATTACGAACTGCATTAGTTTTGCATTACGAACTGCCGATTGTTGCATTAGGAATTGCATTATTTTTACATTACAAAGTGCCTGATTCTTGCATTACGAACTGCATAGCATTGCATTAGGACTGCATTGGATCATTGAGAATTGCTCATTAATACTGCAAGAACCTACCAGTGTGTGCTGGCCTAATTACCAGCAAGGTGAAATATTACAAATATGCATATGTTGGATTTTTATTGTGTGGTCTCATCGTATATCTTTTTTATAAACATATAATTGTTTATGAAACTCGTGTGGAGTCCATTTGTGGTGTTATCCCTGTGTCAATGGGAGCATGGTTGCAAATACTTGACACATTTGCTTTGGAGATAGGCCTAAGCGATACAAAAGGCAGTTCGGGCTGGACTGTTCCCATGAGGCACAGGGTCAGACTGATTTGCATATGGCCATGTCTGAACTGGGGTGGTGGAGTGAGCTAAAGAATGATGATGGATTAAACCCAGATCAGTTGACTGGGGGTGAGTGTTTGATTGGCTCAAACGTTCCGTCCATCATCCCCTTTTGTATCGCTTTGTTCGCCCTAAGTTGGCGGGGGTATGCCCAGACGTGGGTCCCTTGCTCAGTTACCACTGGATTCAAGCAAGCCTGGCTGATGACGGCTGGAATGCCAGAAACCGGTCCTAGGATGCTTGTTTCCGGTCCAGGGAAGACATGGCTTGGCAGTTCGGGCTGGACTGTTCCCATGAGGCACAGGGTCAGACTGATTTGCATATGGCCATGTCTGAACTGGGGTGGTGGAGTGAGCTAAAGAATGATGATGGATTAAACCCAGATCAGTTGACTGGGGGTGAGTGTTTGATTGGCTCAAACGTTCCGTCCATCATCCCCTTTTGTATCGCTTTGTTCGCCCTAAGTTGGTGGGGTTATGCCCAGACGTGGGTCCCTTGCTCACTTTGCCACTGGATTCAAGCAAGCCTGGCTGATGACGGCTGGAATGCCAGAAACCGGTCCTAGGATGCTTGTTTCCGGTCCAGGGAAGACATGGCTTGGCAGTTCGGGCTGGACTGTTCCCATGAGGCACAGGGTCGGACTGATTTGCATATGGCCATGTCTGAACTGGGGTGGTGGAGTGAGCTAAAGAATGATGATGGATTAAACCCAGATCAGTTGACTGGGGGTGAGTGTTTGATTGGCTCAAACGTTCCGTCCATCATCCCCTTTTGTATCGCTTTGTTCGCCCCTAAGTTGGCAGGGGTATGCCCAGACGTGGGTCCCTTGCTCACTTTGCCACTGGATTCAAGCAAGCCTGGCTGATGACGGCTGGAATGCCAGAAACCGGTCCTAGGATGCTTGTTTCCGGTCCAGGGAAGACATGGCTTGGCAGTTCGGGCTGGACTGTTCCCATGAGGCACAGGGTCAGACTGATTTGCATATGGCCATGTCTGAACTGGGGTGGTGGAGTGAGCTAAAGAATGATGATGGATTAAACCCAGATCAGTTGACTGGGGGTGAGTGTTTGATTGGCTCAAACGTTCCGTCCATCTTCCCCTTTGTATCGCTTTGTTCGCCCTAAGTTGGCGGGGGTATGCCCAGACGTGGGTCCCTTGCTCACTTTGCCACTGGATTCAAGCAAGCCTGGCTGATGACGGCTGGAATGCCAGAAACCGGTCCTAGGATGCTTGTTTCCGGTCCAGGGAAGACATGGCTTGGCAGTTCGGGCTGGACTGTTCCCATGAGGCACAGGGTCAGACTGATTTGCATATGGCGATGTCTGAACTGGGGTGGTGGAGTGAGCTAAAGAATGATGATGGATTAAACCCAGATCAGTTGACTGGGGGTGAGTGTTTGATTGGCTCAAACGTTCCGTCCATCATCCCCTTTTGTATCGCTTTGTTCGCCCTAAGTTGGTGGGGGTATGCCCAGACGTGGGTCCCTTGCTCACTTTGCCACTGGATTCAAGCAAGCCTGGCTGATGACGGCTGGAATGCCAGAAACCGGTCCTAGGATGCTTGTTTCCGGTCCAGGGAAGACATGGCTTGGCAGTTCGGGCTGGACTGTTCCCATGAGGCACAGGGTCAGACTGATTTGCATATGGCCATGTCTGAACTGGGGTGGTGGAGTGAGCTAAAGAATGATGATGGATTAAACCCAGATCAGTTGACTGGGGATGAGTGTTTGATTGGCTCAAACGTTCCGTCCATCATCCCTTTTGTATCGCTTTGTTCGCCCTAAGTTGGCGGGGGTATGCCCAGACGTGGGTCCCTTGCTCACTTTGCCACTGGATTCAAGCAAGCCTGGCTGATGACGGCTGGAATGCCAGAAACCGGTCCTAGGATGCTTGTTTCCGGTCCAGGGAAGACATGGCTTGGCAGTTCGGGCTGGACTGTTCCCATGAGGCACAGGGTCAGACTGATTTGCATATGGCCATGTCTGAACTGGGGTGGTGGAGTGAGCTAAAGAATGATGATGGATTAAACCCAGATCAGTTGACTGGGGGTGAGTGTTTGATTGGCTCAAACGTTCCGTCCATCTTCCCCTTTTGTATCGCTTTGTTCGCCCTAAGTTGGCGGGGGTATGCCCAGACGTGGGTCCCTTGCTCACTTTGCCACTGGATTCAAGCAAGCCTGGCTGATGACGGCTGGAATGCCAGAAACCGGTCCTAGGATGCTTGTTTCCGGTCCAGGGAAGACATGGCTTGGCAGTTCGGGCTGGACTGTTCCCATGAGGCACAGGGTCAGACTGATTTGCATATGGCCATGTCTGAACTGGGGTGGTGGAGTGAGCTAAAGAATGATGATGGATTAAACCCAGATCAGTTGACTGGGGGTGAGTGTTTGATTGGCTCAAACGTTCCGTCCATCATCCCCTTTTGTATCGCTTTGTTCGCCCTAAGTTGGCGGGGGTATGCCCAGACGTGGGTCCCTTGCTCACTTTGCCACTGGATTCAAGCAAGCCTGGCTGATGATGGCTGGAATGCCAGAAACCGGTCCTAGGATGCTTGTTTCCGGTCCAGGGAAGACATGGCTTGGCAGTTCGGGCTGGACTGTTCCCATGAGGCACAGGGTCAGACTGATTTGCATATGGCCATGTCTGAACTGGGGTGGTGGAAGTGAGCTAAAGAATGATGATGGATTAAACCCAGATCAGTTGACTGGGGGTGAGTGTTTGATTGGCTCAAACGTTCCGTCCATCATCCCCTTTTGTATCGCTTTGTTCGCCCTAAGTTGGCGGGGGTATGCCCAGACGTGGGTCCCTTGCTCACTTTGCCACTGGATTCAAGCAAGCCTGGCTGATAACGGCTGGAATGCCAGAAACCGGTCCTAGGATGCTTGTTTCCGGTCCAGGGAAGACATGGCTTGGCAGTTCGGGCTGGACTGTTCCCATGAGGCACAGGGTCAGACTGATTTGCATATGGCCATGTCTGAACTGGGGTGGTGGAGTGAGCTAAAGAATGATGATGGATTAAACCCAGATCAGTTGACTGGGGGTGAGTGTTTGATTGGCTCAAACGTTCCGTCCATCATCCCCTTTTGTATCGCTTTGTTCGCCCTAAGTTGGCGGGGGTATGCCCAGACGTGGGTCCCTTGCTCACTTTGCCACTGGATTCAAGCAAGCCTGGCTGATGACGGCTGGAATGCCAGAAACCGGTCCTAGGATGCTTGTTTCCGGTCCAGGGAAGACATGGCTTGGCAGTTCGGGCTGGACTGTTCCCATGAGGCACAGGGTCAGACTGATTTGCATATGGCCATGTCTGAACTGGGGTGGTGGAGTGAGCTAAAGAATGATGATGGATTAAACCCAGATCAGTTGACTGGGGGTGAGTGTTTGATTGGCTCAAACGTTCCGTCCATCATCCCCTTTTGTATCGCTTTGTTCGCCCTAAGTTGGCGGGGGTATGCCCAGACGTGGGTCCCTTGCTCACTTTGCCACTGGATTCAAGCAAGCCTGGCTGATGACGGCTGGAATGCCAGAAACCGGTCCTAGGATGCTTGTTTCCGGTCCAGGGAAGACATGGCTTGGCAGTTCGGGCTGGACTGTTCCCATGAGGCACAGGGTCAGACTGATTTGCATATGGCCATGTCTGAACTGGGGTGGTGGAGTGAGCTAAAGAATGATGATGGATTAAACCCAGATCAGTTGACTGGGGGTGAGTGTTTGATTGGCTCAAACGTTCCGTCCATCATCCCCTTTTGTATCGCTTTGTTCGCCCTAAGTTGGCGGGGGTATGCCCAGACGTGGGTCCCTTGCTCACTTTGCCACTGGATTCAAGCAAGCCTGGCTGATGACGGCTGGAATGCCAGAAACCGGTCCTAGGATGCTTGTTTCCGGTCCAGGGAAGACATGGCTTGGCAGTTCGGGCTGGACTGTTCCCATGAGGCACAGGGTCAGACTGATTTGCATATGGCCATGTCTGAACTGGGGTGGTGGAGTGAGCTAAAGAATGATGATGGATTAAACCCAGATCAGTTGACTGGGGGTGAGTGTTTGATTGGCTCAAGCGTTCCGTCCATCATCCCCTTTTGTATCGCTTTGTTCGCCCTAAGTTGGCGGGGGTATGCCCAGACGTGGGTCCCTTGCTCACTTTGCCACTGGATTCAAGCAAGCCTGGCTGATGACGGCTGGAATGCCAGAAACCGGTCCTAGGATGCTTGTTTCCGGTCCAGGGAAGACATGGCTTGGCAGTTCGGGCTGGACTGTTCCCATGAGGCACAGGGTCAGACTGATTTGCATATGGCCATGTCTGAACTGGGGTGGTGGAGTGAGCTAAAGAATGATGATGGATTAAACCGAGATCAGTTGACTGGGGGTGAGTGTTTGATTGGCTCAAAGGTTCCGTCCATCATCCCCTTTTGTATCGCTTTGGAGATAGGCCTGGCTGCTCGTGCCAAACTACCAAGGGGGTGAGCAGGGGCTATCTGAGAAGGTGTCCTTCCTTTCCCTGACTTAGAAGCAAGGGTCGCTATTTGGACTAAGGTACTTACCTCAGCCAACTAGAGACCCCCAGTTCTAACATTGGTGGTCAGCGGTGTGGGATTGGAACGTGTATTTGCAAATTCACTCACAGTGATTGGTGTACATCACTAGTTTAGCGCAGACCATGACGCAACCACATATTGTGTTTTGATTTTTGGTTCTATTTTTGAGCGAACTTTAAGCCACACATCATGTCTCAAAGGAGTCAGGAAGCCAGTGAGGCTGCAGAATTAGAATTCGACATTGAGGCATTGCTTACCTACAAAGTTGATCGATTGAGGCAATTCTGCAGAGCTTTGGGATGTCCCATGAAAAGTAGCGCCAAGAAGGAGGAGCTGCAAACGGCCATGAGGGCCTGGTGGGAAGCCAAAGAGGCTCAGGAGACAGGTGATGCTGAGGTGGATGAGGATGACCCAGGGAATGGATGTGGTCCACAGGATTTGCCGGTGGAAGGACCAGCCACAGGGGCTGGTAGTAACCATTCCGGGAGGAGTTTTTCCCCAGAGGAGCTGGAGGAAAACCAAAGGGTCAGAGAGCATGAGTTGGAGGTTTTAAAACTTAAGGCTCAAGCAGAAGAGAAAAAGCTGCTCATTGAAAGTGAAAAGCGAGCAGAGGAGAGCAGGAACGCTCTCGCCTTGGAAGAGAAGAAGATTCTCTTAGCTCATGAGTTAAGCATGAGAGAACTGGACCTTAAGGCTAAACAGGCGGAGTCCAGTTCGAATGGTGGCAGCACACAACCAGTGCCAGCGGGTAAGGTGTACATTCCCAAAGACTTAGGGGCCGTGTCTGATCTCGGCCGGTAGGGCACCGAATCGGATTCGGCTTTACCGGATCCGATTTGGAGCCCTCTTTCCCGATCGATCCGAACGTGCGTCCGGGCGAGCGAGTACGATACGAGCGCTCGCGAAATCGCCGACCAACTCGTTCGCGGGACCCAACCGCTCCGACCGACTCGCACGGACACGACTCGCACCGCGCAATTGAGACGTTCCCCGGCCGGGTAAGTACGATGCGCGCCTCGAGCAGTCCGACCGACTCGCGAAAGTCCGGCTCCAAAGAGCAGTCGGAGCCGCACTTTGGGGGTCCGTGTCGGACCCCCCTGTACGCATAGCCACGCGAGTCGCACACAGGGGGGAGCCATGGGTCCCCCCTACCTGTGCATGTACAGCGCGAGTCGCTTCGACGCGTACCCGCTGTAGGGGGCGCCTTTGTTCGCCTCACACCCATTGAGTCAATGGGAGCTCGCGTACGCGTTGTACGACCGTCTCCCATTGACTTCAATGGGAGTCCGACCGAATCGAGTCCGATTGCATGCGAACGCATCGTACTCGTTCGGTCGGACTGCTAGAGTCCGATTCGGTCGGAAATCTCTCCGGGTCCGGCTCGGTCTGGGAGATTTCCGGCCTGAATCGGAATTGGCCCCTTAGTGCGAGATTACCAAAGGGGTGATGCTATTTATGCGTGGTTCACGGCATATGAGATCGCACTGAGGATGAATGAGGTGCCTGAGAAGCATTGGGGAGCGGGCCTATGGAAACACTTTGAGGTTTCTGGGAGGGATGTCTTACCACCTTTAGAGAGGGCGGGACCCCTGACCTACGCCAATATGAAGGAGGCTTTATGCCTCAGGTATGGGCTCACTCCTGAACAGTACCTGCAAAAATTCAGGGATTTCCAAAGACTAAAATCCAGTACTCGGGTGGTGGATCTGGATGAGTACACCTGTGCACTGGATGAGTGGGTGTTGGTTAGCCTGGCGAATGATTACAAAGGATTGCTCAATTTGGGCTCCAGGGAGCCTCGGCTCAGTAAACATTTTTCAGAGTTGCGCCAACACCTGTTAGAGTGCGAGCTCTTTGATTCCCAGGAGCTTGCACCAGAGACAGGCCCCTGGTCATGGGTTGGGGGGTCTGA
The DNA here is from genome assembly GCA_963921515.1 of Calotriton arnoldi. Taxonomy (NCBI): domain Eukaryota; kingdom Metazoa; phylum Chordata; class Amphibia; order Caudata; family Salamandridae; genus Calotriton; species Calotriton arnoldi. The sequence goes on from CAWUFW010017088.1 coordinate 257,444, forward strand.
AGGAACACCAAAGGGGAACCCCAGCAGCCACTCGGGGATCTTCCAGTCCCGTGGGGGGGAAGAAGGACAGAGTGACGCAGTCAGGTCCCAGAGAAGTGGAGGGGCGTGCATGCTAGCACCCTGTCTCAAAGGAGAGGGAGAGAGTGTAAGCAGCGTCCCCGGGGGTCCACAACCCCACCCCAGAGACTGGAGGGATCCTTAGAGGAGCACCAGGGCGGAGGTCTAGAACCTACCTGCCAGCAGTGCGAGGAGGAACACCTAGCGTCAGGAGGTCGCGGGCGTCTGTAACCAGAGCTCCCGCGGTCCTGAAGTTTGTGGGTGCCATTCCTAAGTGGCAGGCACAAAAACCTAAATGGAAGGTTAAGGGGGGGAGGTGTTCCCCCGTAGGAAAACCCGTGGGACAGTGCCCAGCCAGTAGGGCTAGGTCCCCTAAAAGTGACCGGGGTAACCCCACCTCTAACCTGGAGGGCCGGATAACTGGAGACAGCATCCTGGCCGATGGGTCTTCCAGGGGTACCGCTCTAGGTGGGAGTTGGCAAGAGACCAGCACCCCTAGAGGGTCCCCGACTGCCAGGAAGTACCCGTGGAGCAGCATAGTTGGCCCAGGGAGTGGTGACCAGGAGAACCCCCTGGGGTCAGGAAGGCATAGAACAGGAGGAAGCGGGCCCGTGTCTGTGTTCTATCGCCCCAAGCAGGGAAGTCCATCAAGGTAGTTGATTGGTCTACCCTGGCTTTAGGCTGGGAGGGGGTTGTGTTGGACTTGGCCCTTTTTGGCTAAAGTTCCCTAAACTTTTTGCCTTCCCCCTAGACCTTTTTTCTGACATGGTGTTGCCAACTTAGATGCTTTGGGCACTTTGCCACTGCTGATCAGTGTCAAAGTGCAAGTGCTCCCTGTGTAAAGTGTAATGGTAATTGGTTGTCCATAATTGGAATGTTTGTCTTACTAGTAAAGTCCCTAGTAAAGTGCACTTTGTGTGCCAGGGCTAGTGATATAAATGCTACTCGTGGGCCTGCAGCACTAATTGTGCCACCCACATAAGTAGCCCCCAAAGAGAGAACTCAGGCCTGCCACTGCAGTGCCTGCGCGCAGTCTGGTAAACTGCCATGTTGTCCTGACAAGTGCACCCACTTGCCAGGCCTTACCCTTCCCTTTTATGCACATCAGACACCCCTATGGTAGGCCCAAGGTGCCCCCTGGGCAGGGTGCAGTGTATGTGAAAGGTAGGACATGTACTAAGGTGTGTACCATGTCCTGACAGTGAAAAACTGCCAAATTCGTTTTTCACTGTTGCAAGGCCATCTTGCCCATAGGACAGAATGGGGAGGCTGTGTAATATGTTTCCAGTCTATCTTCCTATAGGTTTAAGATGGAGAGGTGAAGTTTAGTGTGCCTGAGCTCACAATTTAATAACACATCTTTTTGTGAAGGTGGTTTTTGAATTGTATGTTTAGAAACCACGCTTTTAGAATTGGCTGGTTTTTTTGTTCTAACAATTCTGTGTGTCTCTGCCTGGTTGTGGATTGACTGTCTGGATTTGAATGTGATAGGATCTGGGAAATGTCTTGACCCAGGGGAGGAGTAGGTGAGACAGCCGGTTGACCTGCATCTGGAGTGTAGGGGGGAGGGGTAGCCCCTGGAGGTGAAGAGGCCTGGGCTGCTGCCATAAAACAAAGGCTCCATCTCCTGCTGAGTGATTAAAGATCCAGACCCCCACTATCAAAGGAAGAAGGTGTCCCTGGCAGGGAGACACCCAGAACTGGTTTGGACAGGGGTCAGTGCCCCCTGAACACACAGACTTCAAAGACATTTAGGGTATAACTATGAGAGCTGAAACCCCTGGACTTTAGACTGAAATCCCTACTGAAAAAGGATTGAACCTACTTGGTGCTCAAGAGGAACCTCTGCCAAAGAAGAACAGCTGAAGAGACTGAAGAGAAGGACTGCCCTTGCTGTGTGTTCTGGGGCTGGCCTGCAGTTTGCTGGTTTGACCAAGGAGAGGACAAGGGACTTTGCTGTGTGCTGTGTCCCCCTGCTTGTGAGGACTTTGCTGTGTGCTGTATCCTGAAGTAGCGTGTCTCCAAGGGCCCGAGGAGAGCTGGCTCCCTGTTGTGGAAACTCAGGAACATGAAAGTTTCCAAGTGTGTCTCAGCGACGCTGTGTGCGTGTGCTTTTTGCAGCCTGAGACCTTCGTAAGAACTGCCCCGTGATCATGTGCACCCGGAGTCCAAGTGAGTCTCAGCGACGCTGTGTGCGTGTGCTTTGCGCAGCCTGAGACCTTCGCGAGGATTGCCCTGTGATCGTGTGCACCCGGAGTCCAAGTGAGTCTCAGCGACGCTGTGTGCGTGTGCTTCGTGCAGCCTGAGACCTTCGTGAGGATTGCCCTGCGATCATGTGCACCCGGAGTCCAAGTGAGTCTCAGCGACGCTGTGTGCGTGTGCCCTGTGGCAGCCTGAGACCTTTGTGAGGAATTGCCCCGTGACTGTGTGTCCCGGAGCAGTCTTGTTCTCTGCTTCGATCGACAGCGTGGCCAGAACTGCTGTGATCGTCATTGCCATCGGTCCGGACCGGCATCCCCAGAGGAGCTGTGGGAATCCACCGCCGCCGGCCCGAGCCTGCCTTTGCCAAGGAGAGACCTCGAACCATCGCCGTCAGGGGTCCGAGTTCCACTGCCCAAGATCAACGAAGTCGCACCGGAGGCCCAAGCCGTGAGGAGAGTGAGATCGCAGCCCCAGGTAACGCTCAGCGAGCGTGCGTGTGTCGCCGCCTGGGGCGGGGTGCGGGCTCCGAGAGAAACGTTCTCGGCCTTTCCCATCTTTGCAGCACGAGCCCCCAGCTCAAGTCCGTATCGCGGCCCGTACTTGCCGAGGAGTGGCAGTACCAGGGCCGGAGTGTGGAGCTGTACTTTGTTTTCCATCATACCAGTGTTGGGGGCATATTTTGGCAGTAGCTGACCGCGAGTCAGTAAGAGTGGCATAGAGACCGTCCAGAGCACCACGATCGGTGCCGAAGTACATTATTTTTGCATTACGAACTGCCTGAATGTTGCATTACTAATTGCATTATTTTTGCAATACGAACTGCCTGATTGTTGCATTACGAACTGCATTATTTTTGCATTACGAACTGCCGATTGTTGCATTACGAATTGCATTATTTTTACATTATAAAGTGCCTGATTGTTACATTACGAACTGCATTATTTTTGCATTACGAACTGCCGATTCTTGCATTAGGAATTGCATTATTTTTACATTACAAAGTGCCTGATTCTTGCATTACGAACTGCATAGCATTACATTAGGACTGCATTGGATCATTGAGAATTGCTCATTAATACTGCAAGAACCTACCAGTGTGTGCTGGCCTAATAACCAGCCCGGTGAAATATTACAAATACGCATATGTTGGATTTTTATCGTGTGGTCTCATCGTATATCTTTTTTATAAACATATAATTGTTTATGAAATTCGTGTGGAGTCCATTTGTGGTGTTATCTCTGTGTCACTGGGAGCATGGTTGCAAATACTTTACACATTTGCCTTGGAGATAGGCCTGGCTGCTCGTGCCAAGCTACCAAGGGGGTGAGCAGGGGCTATCTGAGAAGGTGTCCTTACTTTTCCTGACTTAGAAGCAAGGGTCCCTATTTGGTACCTACGCAGCCAACTAGAGACCCCCAGTTCTAACACAGGCCATGAACAGTTTTCTCATAAATAATTTAATTGCAAAATGTTGCAGTGATATTATCAATGATGTCATAGAAGACGTCATGAGTGATTAAATATGTGGTTAAGATTAGCAGTGCATGGCGAGGGCGAGAGTTATAGTTACCTTACGTCACAAGTTACAGTTACTTGAGATAGCTATTACTAGTGAATTTCAGTGGTATTGTACATTTAAAACATTATGTTGTCGATGTCATTGTCACCTAACTATAAAATTATATTGACCTTTTTCAGTGAATTTCTAGGGTTTTTATCATTGTTAAGCAATATTATATTACCATATGTAAAACTAGCCCCCGACGTGCACGGCCTGTGACCAACCCCTTGCAGGCAGCTAACCCCCACGCTGCGCATGGCCATTGGCCATGTGTGGTATGGGGTTGGCCGCAGCGCCTGACCTGTGGCAAGGCCCTGCATACAACCCATTGGCACAGCCCCCCTTCCAAAGTCACATTGGCCTCAAGGACCCTATCCCCTGGGTCCTTTTTTTTTTAAAGGGGAGGGTGGCGCGCAGCCCTGCTCCCTGAGCCAATTTGGGTACCAGGGGCTTTTTTTTAAGGGAAGGGGGGCTTGCGGCCCCCTTCCTGAGCCACTTCTGCTGCTGAGGACCCCATTCCCTGAGGCCTTTCTTCTTTATTAAGGGGTGGGGTCACACAGCCCTCCTCCCAGAGCCACTAAAGGCCCTGGGGACCACATCACCCAGGTTGAATTCCATTAATAAGGGGAGGGGTCCACAGCTCCCTTCCCCGAGCCCTAGTATGCCCCAGGGACCCCATCACTTGGGGTTTATTGGATTGGATTTATAGAGCGCATGGCTGCCCAAGGGCTTCCCAGCGCTAAAAAGAGCTCTGACAGTGAACAAGCTGAGCCAATGCCTAATTATTGTGGGAAAAGCCAGGTTTTCAAATTCTTCCTGAAAGCTAGTTCGTTTGGGGCAGCACGAATTTCCAGTGGGAGGGCATTCCACAACTTAGGTACCAGATGGGTGAAAGATCTACCTCCCCATCTGGCTCTTTTAACTCTGGTAGTTTTGAGGAGCTGTTGCTGGCCGGATCTGAGATGTCTAGAAGGAATGTACCTGGATATCAGGTTCCTCAGTTTTTACGGCCCAGAATTGTTAATAGCTTTACGAGCAATGCAAAGAGTTTTAGTTCTATTGAAGGGTTGAGTTCTATTAATAAGGAGAGGGAGTGTGCAACCCCCTCTCCCTGAGCCTGAATAGGCCCCGGGAATCCTAGCCCTTGGGCTTCAAGGGGGGGGCATGTAGCCCCACCTCCCGAGCCTTTTGTGGGCCCGGCGACCCCGGTGAGCAGTCAAAATATCGAAAATTAAATATCGACCTACACTAATATCGAGGTGACAATATCGAAGGGACAGAATATCGATGTTAAGAATATCGATGGACAGAATATCGACCCTAAGGTAAGTAATATCCATTTTTTTATATCGATGTAAGTAATATCGAAGTTAGTAATATCGATATCAAATATATCGATGTTACTAATATCGATGTTACTAATATCGATATTTATATTATTGTTATGTATTTTGTTATGTATTTAATATGTATGTGTTATATGTGTTTTTGTTAAGTGTTCTACTTGTCTAAAAATATATGTATACAATTTTTATATGTTAATAATGTTTTTTTAAGTTATTTTTGTTTTTTACTACCGTAGCGGGTTGTGGGTTTATAGTGGAATAGGGTGGGAAGTAATTTAATTATACTAAATTAATTATTAATTTTTAGGAATTATAAATTAATTTTAATTATTTTTTGCGTTTAAGTTCTGTAGCGGTTTGTGGGTTTACAGGGGAATAGGGTGGGAAGTAATTTAATTGTAATTAAGTAATAATTTATTTTAATTAATTGGTATTGATAATTATATTATTGTTAATTAATGAATAATTGGTAATTAATTTTTATTAATTGATTAATTGATCATTATGTTAAGTGTATTATTTTATTATTGGAGTGTGTTGTGCGTTTATAGGGGAATAGTGTTGGAAGTAATTGAAATCTAATTAAGTAATTATGACATTTATTGTTGGGTATTGATAATTAATTTATTGGACATGAATTATTAATTGGCAATTTTTTAAATTATAATTTTTTTGTTATGAAAATTAATTTATTGTTGTTTTATCAGTAATTGGTAATTCAATCTTATTAAATATTATTTATTGATAAATTTAATTAATATATTACTAAGTAATTATTAATTGGTAATTAATGTTTAATAATTATTATTATTGGTATAAAAAGCATTTAATTGTTCAATATTTGTTAATTGGTAATTAAGTTTTAATAAGTAATATGTTTTTTATTAAAAATATTTTATTGTTCAATATTTATTATTTGGTAATTAATATTTATTAATTTTTATTTATTGGTATTTATTATTAATTTATTGTTAATACATTTTTCATTGGTAATTATGTTTTTAATAATTATTTATTGGTATTTGTAAATAGTTTAGAGTTATTTAATAATTAATTCATTAATTATTTAAAAAATTATTTTATTTATAAGTATGTTATTTTTAACTTCTACGCTATCCAACACTTTCCCTACTGTTGCACTCACTGGAGTGGGAATAGTAATTTTTACCCTTATGCTATCCAACGCTTTCCCTACTGTTGCACTCACTGGAGTGGGAATAGTAATTTTTACCCTCCCGCTATCCAACGCTTTCCCTACTGTTGCACTCCCTGGAGTGGGAATAGTAATTTTTACCCCTACGCTATCCAACACTTTCTCTACTGTTGCACTCTCTGGAGTGGGAATAGTAATTTTAAGCTCTACGCTATCCAACATTTTTCTTACTGTTGTTTTTTTGGAGTTGGAATAGTAGTTTTATTCCCTCCGCTATTTAATATTTTTGTATTATTTTAGTTAATGTAGTATATAATTAATTTTAAAAATATTAAAAGTAAAAACATTTTTTTTAATTTGTTATACATAATTATTTAATTTTTATTTGTTATTGTTTTATGTGTATAGATGTATTTGTAATTTATAATATTTTTTAATAATTTATAATTTATTAAAATAATTATTAAAACTGATTAAGTAAGTATATATATTATATATTATATGTATATGTTTAATTAATGTTTTATTAAATTATATATATTACTTATTAATTTTAAACATTATAAAATATTTTTAACTATGTTTATTTTATTTATAAGTATTATTTAGCTTATTTTACATATTTTTTTTAACATAAAAAACCCGATATTTTTAATAACGATATTTTTGACATCGATTTTTTTTCCGATATTTTTGTACTTACCATGTTGTAGATAGGATATCGATATTCTTGACATCGATATTCTTGCTCCGATATTTTTGTAGGTCGATTTTTTGACCTTCGATATTTTGTCAGTGATCCGGCGACCCCATCCCCAGTGCCTGTCTTATTTCTAGGTGAGTGCCCAGTACCCACCCAGGGTACCCAGCAAGCAGAAAAATGGGGTCCGCAGAGTGAACCCCAGGGGCCCCACAGCACCAGCCCACTCCCCCCCATGCTGTGGGAGCTGGTAATGCTCCCGCCTAGCGGGAGCAGCTGTTTTTTGTTTGCTCCTGCCGGGCGGGAGCAATGTGCATTTCCCCTGCCTTCAGGAGCGCGGGCAGGGAAACAAAAGTCTGCTCTCACCCGGCGGGAGGATTTTAAAAGCTCCCGCAGAGTGAGAGCAGACTAGTCTTCCCTGCTCGCGTTCCTGCGGGCAGGGAAGTCATATCTGCTTCTACCTGGCTGGAGCTTTAAAAATGCTCCTGCCAGGCGGGCACATACATATGTTTTCCTGCCCACGCTAATGCGGGCAGTGAAACTACTGTGTCCCGGGGTGGGCTACAGAGGACACAGTAATTGAGCCGGCCTTGGGGAATGGGGTCTTCTGGGCTTTACAGGCTTAACGAGAGGGGCCACACACCCTCCTCTGCAAAAGCAGGCGGTTAATGAAGCCAGAGTGGCACAATTTTTCAAACATTTTGTTGTAGAATCACAGAACCTCCAAGAATGTATTCAATTTTTTTTTTAAAACATCTTTGGCCCCAGGCAGGGTCCCTCTGGGACCCCACCACCAAGCCTAAGGGGTCAGTGTATCACTACCCTGCCCCCTTATGTCTTTTTTCATCTTTTTTTCTTGGACTCAGGAGTCAATCCAGAGTCCTGAGATGCCTGCCACTACATCGTTGTGGATGTGGTGGCAACCAATCAGATTCCATCATGAGATCTGTTGAGTCTGTGGAGCCCCTGTGGAATGATATATACAAGGTTTCTGAGCCTTAATTGCTCAAAAACTACTGAGCGGATTAACACCAAATCACAAAATGCACGCTTTCTGGACCAAGCTCTAGCTTTCTGCCACATTTGGTGTAAATTTGTTCAGCCATTTGGGGTGCAGCTGTTTCTAATGTTCCTACAGAAATATTAATGAGGAAAACGTGTTTTGGGACCCCCGCCCCTTTTTCTCTAGCACCACTTGACAGTTGTTCCCGAAACTTTCCATGAACAAACTAGCTAGAAATTAGCACTGATTTGGAAAGTTTCATGATGATTTGTCAACCAGCACAAAAGTTATTAACAACACAATAAAGGCATTTCCTATGTAAACATGGTCCTAACAATAACTGCTTAGTGGCGACCGACACACAGAAAATAAGAATAGATTAAAGGGACGTTATAGTTAGGTGAAAATTTCAGTTCCAACCTACTGTTTCAAATTAACAAAACCACCAAAACCAGTTATAATTATCTCAAGTAACTTTAACTCGATCTCTAAAGTAATTATTACTCGCACCCTCGCCATGCACAGTCTTGACATCAATGACGTCATTTCAGATGTTCCAGCCATGCTATCAAAGATGTCATAAAGCAAGTCACGAGTGATGTAATATGGAAGGTAATTTGGTGTGCATGGTGACAGCACGAGTTATAGATACTTTAGGGCATGAGTTCTTTCTACTTGAGATAAATATAACTGGGGAATTTTATTGGTTCTGTTTGTATAAAATGGTATGTTTTAACTGAAATTTTCACCTAACTATAATGTCTCTTCAACCTGTGTTTTTTTCAGTAAATTTCTAAGGTTTGTTTCAATGCAAAGGGAGATATTGCAATAGCTAACTATAACATCACTTAAAACTTTGGGGCATATTAGCAAGACCGGCGATAAAATTATCGCCGTTTTAGCGGCAGGAAACTGCCGCTAAAACGGCGATAATGGGCTGCTAATATGCGTTATAGAATTCCATAGAAGCCCAGGTTAGATGTCCTGCACATCTAACCTGGGCTTCTATTGAATTCTATAACGCATATTAGCAAGCCCATTATCGCCGTTTTAGCGGCAGTTTCCTGCCGCTAAAACGGCGATAATTTTATCGCCGGTCTTGCTAATATGCCCCTTTGTTTTTTTCAATGAATTTCTAGTTTTTTTTTAACATAAAGTAATATTTTATTACCATATATAGCGTCAACCCTACACCGCGCACAGCCTTTAACTATGCACCATCTGGGGGTGGCCTCCTCACAGCCAGCTAGTGCATGGCCTTTAGCTGTGCACGGTGTGCAGTTGGCCGCAGGGCCTGCATCCAAACCCTCGCAAGGAGCCAACCCCACACCGTACATGGCCTTCGGCTATGCGAGAAATGGAGCTGGCCACAGGCCAGGTCTGGTGCCCAAAACCTCCTGGTGCCCAACCCCACCCTGTGCCTGAGCTATGGGGAGTTTGAGCGCAGGGTCTGGGTGTCATTTCAAGTAAGGCATACCTACTGACTTTGTCAAAGGATCAGAACACCATAATATAAAAAGGGGCCATATTGTTTTTATGAGGGGATTAAGATATCAGCATATATAAAGCACATGTATTGAGAAAAATAGACCAACAATTATATTAAAATGCATATTTCAATAATTCACACAATGCAGTTTTTAATAAAAGTAATAATCATAAAAAATCGAATAAAGTTTAATTCAAATGAAAGCACCAACAAATCTTTAAGTTGTTTTTAAAATTTTTCAAGCTGCAAAAGACAGCCACACAACCTACGACTAGGGGGCTCTGCACTCCAGCTATGAGTGCTTAAAAAAAAATATGGTAAGCTCTCCTGTGGTATTGGATTTGATGACCCAGGAGACTTACTGTTTTTTTGTGTTGATGGGGGGCTCCTGCACTTCCTACATTAAACAAAATGCATGGCGGTGCCACTACCCTTCTAGGGACATCATCAAGCTTCAAAAGAAAGTTTAAAAATCCCTCGCAGGGCATTATGGGGTCCTCCTTCAAGGAGCAGTTAATAATGAATGAGCGCCTCCTGCCACTAATTTATATAACTTTTTTATTTTAATTTTTCATTTATTTAAATATATCTTATAGTCACTTTAGCACATGAGTTATAGTTACTTGAGATAACTATAACTATATAATCGTGTGGCTCTGTGTGGCATAGTAAGTCTGGAATAATGTAAAGCAGCGCAAGGTGCTGCCTTGTGTTGCTCTGCCCTGGGAAGACGTTCCATAGGTGGAGCTAGCGGCGGCTGGCTCAGGTAAGCGTGGTTGGGCGGGGCAGGGTGTGGCAGGGGGAGAAGCCAACAGACGACGGAATAGGTATTATTTATTTATACCTATTCCATCGTCCATCGGCTTACCCCCAGCCGCGACCTGCCCCGCCTCACCGCGATTACCTGAGCCGGCCGCCGCTGGGTGGAGCGTGGGTGTTCCCACACATGTACTCATGGTTTTTGGCACATTTGCAGATTTACTAAGAAGAGTAAACCTGGGAATGTGTCAAAATGCTACACCTTCCCAGGAGAGGCTGCATTCTACGGCACACTTAGAAAGAGGAAAAAGCCTCAGAGGATTGTTTTTGTGCAGGAAGGTGTCCCTTCCAGCACAAAAACACTTCTGTTTGCAACGAAGGCAACCTTGCACCATGATGCTTGTGTTGTGATAGCAAAGCAAAATAACATCTGTTCAAAACATGCCAGTCAAACATCTTTATTCGGCTTTGAATAAAGCCATATCAGCGCAATCAACATTTAAAATGCACAAACAAACAATAAAAACTACTAAAGAGTTACCCCAATTAGAAAGCCACATAAAATCTTAAGTCGTGCATAAACCATAAAAGTACAAGCATCCTTTTAAAATACAGTAATACAGTACAAACAGATAATAAAAGACTGCTAACTTAACATATGATTACCCCAATAAGAACCACATAAGGATCTTATGACATATGCAGACAGACAGATGCTCCTCATCTCTTTCTTGTGAACAAAGAGCATCTAATATAATTAATTCCTGCATGACAAGAAAGCAAAGAGCCTAATTGTTGCAGGATGAGTAGGGCTAACTTATGCTGAGTGATGTTGCATCTCGCAAAATAGCCAAATCCAAATGAGATTTATATAATGTACAAAATAGCATAAAGTGCACTGTGCTTAGATGACAGATGGTATCACTGAGACAAATGGGAGGGTTTAAAAACCAGGATCTCTGCGTTGGAAACGCCACTAGAAAATGGATGGTATTAAATCAGAGGGGAGGACGATAAAATCTATACTCTGAGTTAAAAATGGACGTTAAATAAAACTCGGGACTTGTTAATAATAAGTCCATAATTTATGCCTTAAGTCATAGGTTAAAAAATACACTTGGCTCGGCGATGCGTCGAGCGCAAGGTAAGTGTTTTTTATTTATTTTTTATTTTGTTTTCCGTATTCTGTCATCTGTCGACTTCCCCCCCGCCCGCCCCACCGCTCTTACCTGCACCAGCCGCGACTGTTCTATCCAGACCTTGGGAGCCATCTGCTATACTTTCTGGGTTAGTAAAAAGCTCTGCCGTCCCCACGGTATTAAAAACGGATTTTTTTCGGAAAGCTCGCTTCCGGTGTACTCCTACCCTCAGCCACAAAAGCAGAGTGTTAAGTTTGATTGAAAATTCCAGATAGCCCAAACCTGCTTCTGAAAGACTCATAAAAATGGGAGAGGATTGTGGCAGTACCAACAGTCTACGTAAAAATGTATTCTCCATCCTTTGCAGCTGTTCGACACCAGCTTATCCCTAAAACCCAGCTCCATAGCTCCCTGTTGCAATACACTTGCTCTTATGCAAATGATCTCCCTCAGTGGCCCACTCTTCTTGCAAAGCTAAAAACAGACTCAATACATCCTTGGAGTTGGTGAGCCCTAGTTTGAAGTAAATAATCCCAGTTCATACTAGAGTCGAAGGGGATGCACAAATATGTAAAACGTTGCACTTTCACTAGCTCAGGCCCTCCAATTTAGAACTTCTTTGTTTTAGTGTTTCTAGGCTCATATTTCATGATCGATGATTTGCTTCAGTTGGTTTTTAAGCCCAAGTCATTCATGAAGTTGCTAACAGCATCTAGGATTATTTAGAGCCCATTTGCGGATCTAGATATTAAAACTGCATCATCCACATATTACAAAACTGGGACCGGGCAGTTCCCCAATCTTGGCATGTCTTTTCCTGCTGAACACAAATGTTCTTGTAGACTGTTTATATAAATTAAGAAAAGCAACCCTGGTGGACTACCAGAGTAGATCTGATGTTGGGCGAGAGCTTTGAAATCTTTTCTTTCAGTTACTAAATTGGTTGATTTTTGGAGATTGGAGCATCCTACGGACAAAGAATTAACTTTTTATTCCAATGCTCACTCTTCTTTTTCTAGGATTGATTACCTATTATCCTCGCATAATCTATGCCACATGATTAGTGAGTCAGTTATACACCCTATTACAGTTTCTGACCATGCTCTAATTTCTTTTTCCTGATGTATTTCTGACCCTCACACTCCTAATAAAAGATGGAGAATGAACTCTGAAATAGTTCTTAATCCAACTAATTCTAAAATAATGGCCTTAGCTATTAGTGAATATTTTTTTAATAACAATCCATGCGATACCTCCAAAGTTATCCATTGGGATGCTTTTAAAGCTTATATTCGAGGAGTTTCAATTTCTATTATGGCGCATGAGAATAAATCTTTTTACTCCGACCTCTCCAAATTAGAGAAGCATATAGCAACTGTGGAAAGACTTTTCATTTCATCTAGAGACCCGCAATATAAATCCCAACTTCAAAAATATAGATACGAATATAATTGTATGCTTAGTAAAAGAGCAGGTTTACTTATTTCAAAAGAAAAATCAAACTTTCATTTTAACTCTAACAAATCTGGTCGACTATTAGCTAACTATATACGCATCAAGCGAGACAGAATTCAAATTCCAGCCATCAAAACAAATAATGGTACCTTAGTGACTGATGTTGAGGATATACTGAAAGAGTTTCTTTCCTTCTACTCCTCCTTATACCATGAATCTCTCGCCCCTCATAACAGTGTCATTATTGATTTCCTTAATTCTTGTCAACTGCCTCAGATTTCTGACGCTGATAGATTAACTTTAGATAATCCTATTGACATTCAAGAGATAAATGCAGCTATTACTGCATTAAACTCCAAAAAACCACCTGGCCCAGATGGTATTCCGGCTGAATTCTATAAATGTTATCATGACCAGTTATCTCCTATCCTACTTTCTCTTTTTACAGACTTTCAGCGTACTTCCATGATGGGGGGATCTTTTAATGAAGCTACTATCATTGTTCTCCCCAAGCCTAATAAAGATCCCACTTTAGTATCAAATTTTCGTCCCATATCTCTAATTAATCAGGACTGTAAAATATATGCCAACATTTTTGCAAATAGATTATCTCCCTTGCTTTCCAATGTTATTCAACCTGATCAGACTGGCTTCTTGAAAGGTAGACTGTCTGCCCATAACACTCGATTGCTTTGTCATGCCTTGTCTCTTGCTAAAGACTCCAGTTGTCCAATTGGTGTAATGGTTTTGGATTCGGAAAAGGCATTTGATAAGGTTAATTGGCAATTTTTATTTAAAACCCTAGAAGTATTTTGGTTTGGTCCTAATTTTATTAATATGATTAAAGCATTGTATTCAGCTCCCTCAGCCTCCATTTGTGTCAATGGTGCATGCTCTTCCTCATTCCGTTTATATAGAGGCACTCGCCAAAGATGTCCACTCTGTCCTTTACTTTTTCTTATTGCTATAGAGCCCCTTTTATGCTCTTTCCGCATTAGTGATAAATATACAGGTGTTATTTTGAAAAATACTTACATTAAAATTTCTGCATATGCTGATGATGTATTACTTTATGTTAATGATCCCCTTAACTCTGTACCTATTATTCTCAATATCATTCATAAGTATGCTAGTGTTTCTGGCTATTCCCTGAATACTAATAAGACAGAGTTTTTTCCATTGAATGTTTTTTGTAATTCTACAATGCTAGCAAATACCGATCTAGCGGCCGATTCCGATCTCGGCCGGTAGGGCTCCGAATCGGATTCGGCTTTACCGGATCCGATTCGGAGGCCTTTTTTCCGACCGATTCGTACAGTCGTCCCAGCGAGCAAGTACGATGCGAGCGCACGCACGCGAAATCGCCAACCGACTCGTTCCCGGGTCCGAACCGCTCCGACCGACTCGTACGGACACGGCTCGCACCACGCAATGGAGACGTTTCCCGACCGAGCAAGTACGATGCGCGCTTCGTACAGCCCGACCGACTCGTAGCGTCTGGCTCCAAAGAGCTGTCGGAGCCAGACTTCGGGGGTCCGTGTCGGACCCCCCTGCACGGGTAGCCGCAAGAGTCGCACACAGGGGGGACCCAAGGGTCCCCCCTAAACAAGCATGTGCGGTGCGAGTCGCACCGACGCGTACCCACTGTAGGGGGCCCCCCTGTTCGCGACGTACCCATTCAGTCAATGGGAGCCCATGTACGCGTTGTACGACCGGCTCCCATTGACTTCAATGGGAGTCTGACCGAATCGAGTCGGGCAGCATACGGCCGCATCGTACTCGCTCAGTCGGACTGCGGGAGTCCGGCTCGGTCGGAAATCTCTCCGGATCCGGCTCGGTCAGAGAGATTTCAGGCCCGAAACGGAATCGGCCCCCTAGTGTGGTCTCCAAAAAAAACTCAAATATTTGGGTATAACGTTTACTGATTCGGTTAAAAGTACAGTTGATACCAATTGTTCCACAATTTTAGCTAGTACCAAAGAGAAACTGGATAGATGGTCTAATCTTCATTTAAATTGGTGGGGACGTATTGAGGCAATTAAAATGTCTATAACTCCACAAATTCTTTACTTGTTGTCCATGTTACCCTTTTCTTTCCCATTTACTTTTTATGTTAAATTATATAAACTATTTACTAAGTTCATCTGGAATAATAAACCTGCACGAATTAGTCTTAAAAATCTGCAATTGCCCAAATGTGATGGTGGGGTTGTTCTACCAGATAAAAAAAAAATCATTTTGCATTTCTTGTGGCACAATGTTCGTTATGGTTTCCTACTATTTCTCCTTCCAATGCACCTAAATGGCTTATCCTGGAGAAGAATATTTTGGCTCCTTATCCCTTACCTGCATTCCTTACTATGGCAAATAGTTCATTTGGCAAACGTTCCCCCATTATTGCAAACTCTAAACTTGCCCTTTTATCATTTGATAGTAGTTTTTCTATTACCATTACATCCACTAAAAAAGTTTCTCTTTGGTTCAATCCCAGATTTCAATATCATAAACATATTTCTTTTTGGAATTTATGGATTGCTGCTGGTATTTTTTTTGTTGCTGATATATGTCAATATGATATGTTTTACTCATTTGCTGCTATTCAAGCTAAATATAACTTACCTTTATCTGATTTTTCCAAATATACATTATTATGTAACACTGTTCTTAATGCTTATCCGCAACTGCTTTCTATGTCTCAGTCCTCTGGTATGGAGTTTTGTATTAATGTGTTCAATCACACAGGACATATAGGGGTCGATTCCGATTCGGGCCGGAAAAAGCACCGACCGACTCGGAGCCGGAAAAATTACCGACCGACACGTACCAGTGGCGCCCGACACGCCAAGTACGATGCAAGCCGCGATAAATCCGACCGACACGTCAGGAAACCAAGCCGACCGACCGAGCCGCTCGGAAAATAGCAATCCGGCCGGAAAAACACGCGAATCCAACCGACCGACACGCACCCGGAACAAATCCGACCGAATCGTACCCGCCAACTCCAACCCGCAAAGTACGATGCAAGGCGCGAAAAACACGACCGAGTCGGACGGAGGACAAGCCGTACGACCGACACGCATACAAAACCGAGCCGAAGCAACACAATACACCGCGACCGACGCGTACGCAGCATACAAAACTGCACAAACACAGCGTGAACGAAACGGAAAACACCGTACGAGACCAATGCAGGGTCCGACTCGGTCACAAGAACGTTTCCAACATACACAAACAGCACAAAGGAAAAATCAACCAAAAAAGGCCAAACAAGCAATTACCAAGCCAATAAATACTGGGGGGTGGGGACAGAGAACAAAGACACACCCACAACTCCACCTATATAAAGGACACAAATCACTACCATGAGCCTTTGCAAATGCCATTCCACTGCCAGCACCCAAGAGAAAGCAACCACACACCCACAGCTCATCCCTCACACAAGCCACACACCAGCAGCACACCAACAAATACCTACCTCACATACACCCAGCACAACACACACCCACACACCCTCACCTGCACACCAACACACACATCACCCACCATCACCACCCATCACCATGCCCCCCAAGAAGAATCCCAAGTTCCTAGATAGTGAATTGGAAGTCATGGTAGACGAGATCCTCAGGGTGGAGCCACAGCTGTTTGGCACTCTGGTCCAACAGACCCCCATGTCGCAGAAAACCAAGATGTGGGAGAGGATCATCAACAGGGTGAACGCCCAATCACCATGTCGGCGCACAAAGACGGACATCCAGAACAGGTGGTATGACGTGCGCAGGAGGGTACGGGACCTGCTGAAGATAGACTACATCAACAGCCAACACACCGGCAGTGGCCCTCCTGCCAAGCCAATATACCTCAGGCCCTGGGAGGAGAAGGTGCGGGCCATCCTTCCGCCAGTGAGCGTATATGGACTAGAGAACATCCCAGAGCCTGGTGAGTACACAACAAATGTACACAATAAACTGCCACAAAACACACACATCACTGTCAAGGGGAGAGTCAAACCATGCACTCATAGCAATTACACAGCAACTAGAACAGAATCATCCCAAAATGTGTATGTCAGTCAGATAAACACAACACATGCCATCAAAAAAGTCACATCCAACTGTGCCAACACATGTACAAACACAACCACAACTACAGCTAGGCAGTGGCACAAATAGAACTAACACACACATCCACACATGTAGCCACCACAACAACACCAACACACAGTGAAGACCACTCAAAGGAAGGAATTCTGTGTATGCTGGCCAAGTCAGTGTAGCCAATAGCATCATGGGAGTCGCAGTCACACATATTGCCCCCCACAACTGTCCCATCAACACCACCATGAACCATGCGCACATCACAGGGAGTGGAGAAGGACTCACAAGATGGCTGACACTGGCTACTGCTGTGAGGAGCACAAGGCCCTGCTGGCAACTGTGCACCAACAAACAGCAGGACACCACTGACTGACATCCTGAGAGACAACTTACACTCCCTGCAATGCAAGCACGTTCCATGGTGGGATATCCGGCTGGCTGGGTGGGAAGGGGGACTTGCAGCACTGACCATAGTCACCAGCACCTCACCTCACACCCCCCCCAACACAAACTCCACAGTACCCACCTGGTAGAATGCAATGCCCTCCATCCTAACACAAGATCCCACAAAGCACCACCACCCTGGGTTATGTTGTGTGAAGCACAGGGACACTCTTGGGACTCTTAGCCAAACAACTGCCAGGACAACACTCCCAGCCATCCTGTCAGCACAGCCAGCCCACCCCACAGGGAAGCAGAGTGAAAAGGAAGGAAGCATGGGCATGCTGGGAAGGGGGTGGAGGCAATAGCATGATGGGAGTCGTAGTCACAGACATTGCTCAGCCTCACAACTGGCCCATCAACACCACTCCTGAACCATGCTCACATCACAGGGAGTGGAGAAGGACTCACAAGATGGCTGACACTGGCTACTGCTGTGGGGAGCACAAGGCCCTGCTGCCAACTGTGCACCAACAAACAGCAGGACACCACTGACTGACATCCTGAGAGACAACTTACACTCCCTGCAATGCAAGCACGTTCCATGGTGGGATATCCGGCTGGCTGGGTGGGAAGGGGGACTTGCAGCACTGACCATAGTCACCAGCACCTCCCCTCACACCCCCCCAACACAAACTCCACAGTACCCACCTGGTAGAATGCAATGCCCTCCATCCTAACACAAGATCCCACAAAGCACCACCACCCTGGGTTATGTTGTGTGAAGCACAGGGACACTCTTGGGACTCTTAGCCAAACAACTGCCAGGACAACACTCCCAGCCATCCTGTCAGCACAGCCAGCCCACCCCACAGGGAAGCAGAGTCAAAAGGAAGGAAGCATGGGCATGCTGGGAAGGGGGTGGAGGCAATAGCATGATGGGAGTCGTAGTCACAGACATTGCTCAGCCTCACAACTGGCCCATCAACACCACCCTGAACCATGCTCACATCACAGGGAGTGGAGAAGGACTCACAAGATGGCTGACACTGGCTACTGCTGTGGGGAGCACAAGGCCCTGCTGCCAACTGTGCACCAACAAACAGCAGGACACCACTGACTGACATCCTGAGAGACAACTTACACTCCCTGCAATGCAAGCACGTTCCATGGTGGGATATCCGGCTGGCTGGGTGGGAAGGGGGACTTGCAGCACTGACCATAGTCACCAGCACCTCCCCTCACAACCCCCCCAACACAAACTCAACAGTACCCACCTGGTAGAATGCAATGCCCTCCATCCTAACACAAGATCCCACAAAGCACCACCACCCTGGGTTATGTTGTGTGAAGCACAGGGACACTCTTGGGACTCTTAGCCAAACAACTGCCAGGACAACACTCCCAGCCATCCTGTCAGCACAGCCAGCCCACCCCACAGGGAAGCAGAGTCAAAAGGAAGGAAGCATGGGCATGCTGGGAAGGGGGTGGAGGCAATAGCATGATGGGAGTCGTAGTCACAGACATTGCTCAGCCTCACAACTGGCCCATCAACACCACCCTGAACCATGCTCACATCACAGGGAGTGGAGAAGGACTCACAAGATGGCTGACACTGGCTACTGCTGTGGGGAGCACAAGGCCCTGCTGCCAACTGTGCACCAACAAACAGCAGGACACCACTGACTGACATCCTGAGAGACAACTTACACTCCCTGCAATGCAAGCACGTTCCATGGTGGGATATCCGGCTGGCTGGGTGGGAAGGGGGACTTGCAGCACTGACCATAGTCACCAGCACCTCCCCTCACACCCCCCCAACACAAACTCCACAGTACCCACCTGGTAGAATGCAATGCCCTCCATCCTAACACAAGATCCCACAAAGCACCACCACCCTGGGTTATGTTGTGTGAAGCACAGGGACACTCTTGGGACTCTTAGCCAAACAACTGCCAGGACAACACTCCCAGCCATCCTGTCAGCACAGCCAGCCCACCCCACAGGGAAGCAGAGTCAAAGGAAGGAAGCATGGGCATGCTGGGAAGGGGAGTGGAGGCAATAGCATGATGGGAGTCGTAGTCACAGACATTGCTCAGCCTCACAACTGGCCCATCAACACCACCCTGAACCATGCTCACATCACAGGGAGTGGAGAAGGACTCACAAGATGGCTGACACTGGCTACTGCTGTGGGGAGCACAAGGCCCTGCTGCCAACTGTGCACCAACAAACAGCAGGACACCACTGACTGACATCCTGAGAGACAACTTACACTCCCTGCAATGCAAGCACGTTCCATGGTGGGATATCCGGCTGGCTGGGTGGGAAGGGGGACTTGCAGCACTGACCATAGTCACCAGCACCTCCCCTCACACCCCCCCAACACAAACTCCACAGTACCCACCTGGTAGAATGCAATGCCCTCCATCCTAACACAAGATCCCACAAAGCACCACCACCCTGGGTTATGTTGTGTGAAGCACAGGGACACTCTTGGGACTCTTAGCCAAACAACTGCCAGGACAACACTCCCAGCCATCCTGTCAGCACAGCCAGCCCACCCCACAGGGAAGCAGAGTCAAAAGGAAGGAAGCATGGGCATGCTGGGAAGGGGGTGGAGGCAATAGCATGATGGGAGTCGTAGTCACAGACATTGCTCAGCCTCACAACTGGCCCATCAACACCACCCTGAACCATGCTCACATCACAGGGAGTGGAGAAGGACTCACAAGATGGCTGACACTGGCTACTGCTGTGGGGAGCACAAGGCCCTGCTGGCAACTGTGCAACAACAAACAGCAGGACACCACTGACTGACATCCTGAGAGACAACTTACACTCCCTGCAATGCAAGCACGTTCCATGGTGGGATATCTGGCTGGCTGGGTGGGAAGGGGGACTTGCAGCACTGACCATAGTCACCAGCACCTCCCCTCACACCCCCCAACACAAACTCCACAGTACCCACCTGGTAGAATGCAATGCCCTCCATCCTAACACAAGATCCCACAAAGCACCACCACCCTGGGTTATGTTGTGTGAAGCACAGGGACACTCTTGGGACTCTTAGCCAAACAACTGCCAGGACAACACTCCCAGCCATCCTGTCAGCACAGCCAGCCCACCCCACAGGGAAGCAGAGTCAAAAGGAAGGAAGCATGGGCATGCTGGGAAGGTGGGTGGAGGCAATAGCATGATGGGAGTCGTAGTCACAGACATTGCTCAGCCTCACAACTGGCCCATCAACACCACTCCTGAACCATGCTCACATCACAGGGAGTGGAGAAGGACTCACAAGATGGCTGACACTGGCTACTGCTGTGGGGAGCACAAGGCCCTGCTGGCAACTGTGCAACAACAAACAGCAGGACACCACTGACTGACATCCTGAGAGACAACTTACACTCCCTGCAATGCAAGCACGTTCCATGGTGGGATAACTGACTGGGTGGGTGGGTGGGTGGGTGGGAAGGAGGTCTGGCTGTCAACCAAACACAATCAATGCAGACCATGTTCACACCCCAGAGAATACATAGAAATGCCCAAATAATGCAGGACAATGTGCCACACCAATATCAACCCCTGACTGTGACGACTTAGGACAATACAATGTACAGGCCCGCACCCCGAGGCACAGTCACAACTGTCAGGTGTGTCAACCACTGATGCCTGCAGAAACATGACATACATTGTTTGTGTCTCCCAAAAACAGGTGATGATAGGGACACAGCAGCAGACGCTGAGGAGTCCCAGTCCCAGGCTCAAGAGGATGCCGAGCTCACTGGCGTCGTACAGCCTCTGTCCTCCTCGGACGATGAAGAACAACCTGGCACATCCGGTGCAAGTCAACATGCTGCACCAGCAGGACCACCAGCTGCAGCACCAGCAGGTCCACCAGCTGCACCCCCTGCACCCACCCCTCCAACGACTGTCACCACGAATACCATCCCTGCCGACATGGACAGAATAAGGAACAACACCAGCGCAGTGACCCTGGACCAACCTGGGGCCATGGACACCACCACCACCACCAACCCCCAAGGTGGACCAGGGTTATCTGTGCGTGCAACTGCACACACTGCACATGTCAGCAGGGGTGGTGGGAGGGGTGGGAGACAGAGGTCGCTGCTTGCAGACGTTGCTGGTGTGCATGAAGACCCACAACTGGTACGCATAGCTGATGCGTACCAGTCCAGCACCGGAGAGCTCAGCCAGGTAGTGGGGCTCCTCAGAGACATCAAACAGCAGCAGGCTGCCCATCATGCCCGCTTGGACTCCCACATGTCCAACGTGGAGTCACACATGTCACGTGTGGACTCCCACATGTCCCGTGTGGAGTCCAAGTGGGATGTACTACATGAGATGACGGCGGTGCACAGGGACATTTTACAATGCCTCCGCCAGATGAACAGCAACCAGTCCACACCTCCCTGTGTGCCAACAACATCTGGTACCGAACAAACTGCAACTGCCACAGGGAGGGAGGAGGACTCTGGCGGAGAGTCCCCTGCACCGCAGCAGCCTGCACTTGAGGGCCCCCCCAAGAAGAGGGGTCGTCCGAGGAGGGGAAAGTGAGAGGCTGATGGCAGTAATACGTAACTGAACGAAG